>SNQJ01S0151342.1:13970-37064 GCA_010110895.2 Picea sitchensis
GTCCATCAAACTATGGTATTCCATTTTTATATGAGTTGGTACTTTCCATGATCTACCTTTCAATGGTTAAACTAATTTCTGAAGGAACCTGCTCTGATGCCAATTGTTGGATTACTGAGAGGGGGGGTGAATCAGTAATAGAGCAATCTAATCCTTTTTAAACACATAATCCAAGTGTTATATCAATGAAGTATTATCACCCAATAAATTCAGAGTAAATAAGCAAAGAACAAATGAAAAAACATACACATACATAGTACACCAGTGTTTTACATGGAAACCCAAATTGGGAGAAAACCACAGAATGCTTTTGCTTATATGTATTGAAGAATTACATTCATTGGAAGCACCAGCTTCCTTTGTTTTCCAGCTACAATTGGAAGGAGGCTCCAACACCCTAGTTTCTCAGGCTACAACTGAGAGAATATCCAACTCCCCAATTCTCTAGCTACAACCAGAAGGAGGCTACAACCCCCTATGCTCTCCGGCTACAACCGGAAGGTGGCTACAACCACATGTCCTTGCCTCATCCTGCCACCCTTAAGTAGAAGTAGA
Source organism: Picea sitchensis (assembly GCA_010110895.2). NCBI lineage: Eukaryota > Viridiplantae > Streptophyta > Pinopsida > Pinales > Pinaceae > Picea > Picea sitchensis. The sequence goes on from SNQJ01S0151342.1 coordinate 14,526, forward strand.
ATGATGTAACCACTATCAACCTGTCACTACGAGATATACCGATGTAAAATTGTATCAATAAATTTGAACCATGCATCAACCTGTACCTCAACCTATAATCAACCTGTACCATAAACAAGTGCATCAACCATGCACCAACCTGTACCAAATAACCTGTCATCAACCTATACCATAAAAAAGTGCATACAACCATGTACCAAGTATGTACAAATCATGTGTCAACTACTCATCAACGATGACTCATCAATATGTACCAACATCATCAACTATACACCTCATGTATGTGCCAACTCATCAACTACTTGTCTCAACCATTTACTCAACATGTACCTCAACAAAAAGACCTCATCAATTTCATCATCCAAATATGATTTGTAGCTCTGTAATAGACCCGGTGTATATGATCACATTCCTTCAAACCTTCCTTAACTTCAACAACAAGATACTATCATTTTCATCAAACTTTTCTTTAGTCTCACATGCCTAGTTTTGGATTAGTCAACAACCCTAACTTGAAGTAATCATAAATTTGTACCTGTAATGTATAAAAAATTTAAATTGATAAACAATGTTCTTTATTGTGTTTTATGAAATTCCTCTAGGTGTCACTACTTGGAACCTCTCAGAAAAGGAGTTATATAAAAAATGGCATACCTTGCTAAATTCTAGAGAGCGACCTTGTAGAGCGTGCCCTACATGAAATATTTGTTGAATTGATCTGAAACTATTACACAAAATCATATAGACTGTAACATAACAAACACATTTGGTTTCACTAAATTTGGATCTGTTATGAAGAAGTTATAAGGTTTTAACCCGAAACATCTGTTTTTTACTAGTTTCGGGACTAGCCACAAACCCTATTTTCCACGGTGTGTAAATCCAAAAATACAATGACCCACAAGATGAATTTTTTACCACGGTACTTGGATATATTTTCTCAATTTCATAGCAAATTCACAGTCTCAATCATTATACAAAAAAAGTTATAGCGAAAATGGTGATATGACCTGTAAATAACATACCTTAGAAAGCAACATCAAAAGAATTTATCCTTCGTTGCATTTCAGCCTTCTTTTTTTCACCTTCCCTTAGATTTTTGGCTTAGATATCCTTGGATACCTCATACACCTATAGATATTCAATATGATCAAGTGTGATTAAAATGAGAGAGCCTTGCCTCTTATTTATGCTCTCCAAGTAGCTTCCTTAAAAACACCTTCTAGGTCACTTGGCCCCACTTTCCTTATTTTAGGGTTAACCCCCTTCTAATTTCTCCATTAAATTTATTATTGAAATAATTTATTTTGTATTCACTTTGAATTATAATACACTCGTTACTTCACTTTATTATTTACCTTTTAAAATATCTTAAACCACTTTGACTACTCTCACCTGTTGGGGCTTTTAGATGACATATGAGGGTCTTCCAACTTCGTAAGGCTATAACTCTCAAACTGTGAGGAGTTATGTAACGTTCCACATACCAAAAGAAATGGAATGACATGTACTATCCATATAGAATATTATTTTCTAAAAATATATCATAAATCATATCGTTATCCATCAAAGAAACTTGGGTCCATTACCCAAACTTGGGGTCTCCAACTTCTCATGGTCATAACTCTCTAACCGTGAGGAGTTATGTGACGTTCCACATACCACTGGAAATGGAATAACAAGAAATATCCATCTAGGATAGTTTATCTATGAAATTCATTTTCTTTCATCTCATTATTCCACAATTAAGCATGGTTTCTCTTTCTCCGCAAAGCGTCTTCCCATGAGGGCTTTCACCATAAGGGGACCACTTTGGAGTTCATCCATATTTACTTCTTATCAACCATGATAAGAAAATAATGAGTCATAGTTACATCAAACAATATTGGGTCCATTACCCAAACCTTTGTGCTGCGGGGATTTCTTCAAGGGTTGACATCAATGACAACCAACCTTAATCAACACCTTTTCCCAAACATTCCCCTACACCATTGCATACAATTACATGACCTATATTGGTATTCACCTGGGAAACACCCCAAAAATGAGGAGGATTATCCCAATAGGACATCTTGAGAACCTCTCCAAACCTAGCTTGTTAAACTGCATAAATGTTTTGAGCATTTGTTTGGGTAAAGGGGGGTTTGATGCACATGTTTGGGTAATTTGATTATTTAATGTGATTGACATTGTTATGATCCCTGTGACTTATGAGCCCATGGAGGGTGTACTTTTTTTTGTTGTATGACCATACTCGGTGGACAGGTACATATGGGGAGATGATTAGCTCGAACCTCCATGGGGCTAAAAGGCCAGCAGATGGATGTTGTGACCCCAACCAGGGGAAAATAGACACCATAGGATATCATTAGGAAGGAAGAAGGGTGTTTCCCCTGAGACACTCTGGCAGGCCTAGACCCAGGGAAAACTTTCCCTTCCACTGTGAAATTGGGCCTTGAAGGCCCCTGACGTCATCATATTGACCCTTGATGTCATCTAGTTAGGGTTTGACATGAGGACGGTTTGGTGCTAGTTGGAACATGTGGCAGCACTTGAGGCCTCTAGAGGCCTAACGTTTTTCATTTGAGGACTATTGTTCCATGATGGGGGTCTAACGTCACCCTAGAGGGGCATGACATCATCCCTAAAGTCAAATTAGGGTTTTAAATGTTGAATTTATGTAAAAAATGGATTTTTGATGTGAATTGGCCATGTCGACCTTTTTGGACCTAAAAGACAATTAAAGGTCATTGATATTGTATAAATAAGAGATAAAACTCTTGTGTTTTTTCATAATTTACTCATCACTTAAGAGTGGGTCTGAAATTCCTCCTTCCTTAAGGCTTCTTGGCTGAAATTAGTGGTGTGCACTTCTTGGAGGAGGCATTTATTGGTGTATTTTGGAAATTTTCATCTGGAGGATCTTCAACTAGGGTGATTTTCTTTATTATTATTGGTGAAGTAAGTGAAAAATATGCATTTATTTATTGTGAATGAATTATTATGGTTAATTTTACTTGTTTCATGTCTAAGATTATGAAATTCCTTGCTTGAAACCCTAGGGGAAAGACATATGTTGTTATCTTTTTCCCTATAATCTTACATGTGCTAAAATTTCTTGAAAGGAACCTAACTTGAAGTAGATACTAGAGCCCTACTATTGTATCACTCTAGTAACCTTACTTCCATGCTCAATTTCATATTTTATTACAATTTGTTCAAGGTAAGGAGAAATCGCAAGGGCCTAACCATTGTTACTTCCTAGCAATTATCTCTTGGAAGTGGATATTTTAGGCCTTGGTATACGAACACATTTCTTATCCTCTCCATCCCTTTGACATACTATTATCATTTCTATTTTTCCTCTAATATTGTATGCTTCCATTAGTGACTCCATTTACCCTAGAAAGGCACTAGACTACCATCTACAAGTGTTGATTGATCAAACAACCACTTATACTCTTATCCTTGAATCCTTTACTAACATTTTCTAACCCTAAATTAGACTAACTCCGAGGCTAACTTGTTTTTTTAGAAAAAAAATTCTACTTCCATACAAACATACATTGGTTTGATCATTTACCTACATAACTTGCACTAAAACCATTCAAAACTCAATTGTGATAATTGTTAGTCAATCTACTGGGTAAGTGCTAACTTTGTATGGTGATTTCTTGCACTTTTGACCATTTTAATTTTCTGTTGTTGCAAAATATTTATGAAGCCATCTAAATGCAGCAAATTATCTGCAAAAGTGACATTAAAAGCTATCTAAACATTGTTAACTTTGCTTGTGACAATTCATTATCAATTTGTCTAGTCAAAGTCACTTTTTCTTGTCTTTTTCAAGCAATTTCAAGGTATAAATCTTGTGGTTGTTCTAAAATATTAATTGTTTTTATAAACTATTTCATTACTGCAAATTCATATCATCTAGATTACTTTGTGAATGTTTATTGTCTTATGAAGTACTAACAATCATTTGGTACTTGGAAAGTGCCCCGTTTGCCTTGTTGTCTTGTTCTGGGTAGGTACACAATATTATCCATTTGCTTCATCCTTTAAGACATAAAATAAACCTTTTATTTGAGTGATATGTGAGAGGGGAAGGATTTCCTTATGATTACTTGCCTTAGCCTTCTCAAACCCCCTAGGTCACTAGGGACGTCTCCCCTAGGGTATTCTTGACATACTCCTAAATAGAAAGGGATGTCCTATTAAGGTGGCAATGATAGGTTATTCCCAGTTACTCCAATTATGTATCCACTTACCTTGGGATTTTGGGCAAGTACCAATTTTGTGATAATAGTCCTCATGCACAATCAACTTGTATATTTTTCATAGAATCCAAGTAGGCTTACCATGCAAACCCTTACCTCTTCTTGAATGGTTAAGAAAATAATTTTGTATCTCACGATATTTTATCAAGAAATTTAGGGGCTTATAATGATTATTTCTCATTTTAATATGATCATGTTATCCCTAATCATGAAACCTTATTCGATGTCTTTCCTTGTGATGATACTCTTTTCAAAAATCATTTTTAGAACGATCATATTTTATTTGATGAAACAATCTTTGAAGACAAATCATGTGAAGAAAATAATCTTGAATTACATAACATTGTGCCTAATATCCTTCTTCCTCGGGATCATTCCATAGGAAGTGAGAAATAGGATTCATGAGATGATGTATCTTCATGTGATTTTTGTTTTGAGGACATGGTAGAAGATCTTTTTTCCAATACATGTCCAACTGAAAATATTGTTTGGCCAAACAAATGTGTCAATAAATAAATCCAAGTCGAAAATTGATAACTTGATAATGGATATGATACAAAAATCCCAGCTCATTGTTTTGATGATGATTTGACCAATCAAATCATCTTATCCATCCCAAATTTTATCATTATTGAATCTAATGCACAAATCACACTAGAAGATCATTGTGTGTCTCAAAATTTTCATTCATACTCATACAAGGAAGACGTTATTGACCTTTATAGTCCCCTTTATGGTAAATTCCATTCTGATGATGTAATTACTGAATGGTCGAATCTAATTGATGTGGACTCTTTTCATTCTATTAATATGCCAGATGAGTTTTCTTTTGAATATCATTATGAAGTTGATCAAGATCTTGAACAGTATAATTATTTTTCAAATCCATTGTTTCAATCATCGAGAGAAGTCGATCATCTCGACATTGATATCCCTATTGACATGTGCACATTTTATTTCAATGTTAATGATTATTTTGAAGGTATTTGTATGTTTTTGAATCCTTTATATGAATATTATTTGCATTATCATGACCTTTTTTTTGATGAGAAGATTCAAAAATATGACATGTTTGATTAGTGCATTGACTGTATCTTCAAGATTCAAGCCTTGAATCATAAATATGAAGTTCTTTATCCAATTGATACATTCAATGTAAAATGAGAAAGTCATCGTGTTGGTTGGAACGTCTTGGAAGATGTTGAACATTACACTTGGGTTTTGATAGACTATTTTTCATTGCCTTATGCATCCATCGGTTGGCATGTTGGTGTGCTTTCCTTTCATAAAATATTCATTTCATGATCCATGCATGTAAAGTAGATTATTTTTTCCTTCATGCTAAGTGTAATCCTACTTGAGTCCCAATTTGATGCTCTTCTTTTCCCATGTACATAAATAAAAAATTATTTAAATAAATAAGACAAAAAAAAAATCGGAAAGGATAGATTAGATCAAGTTTGTTTTGCATTTATTTAGTTTATGTTCAATGCTTCTTGTATATATTTCTTTCATTTTTTTATACTTACTCTTGAATGTGTTGTTTTGTTCTGTTGTGTTATTTTCCAGTTTGTCATTTTTTATTGAGTAAGAGTTAGTTGGATCAATCAAGTTGCTAAAAAGATCATTTGTTTGCAAATGTTGTTGATCAGTTATGAAATAATAAAACACACAACATCAATATTATGATTCTCTTTTATTTTAAATGTTGTATGAAATAATATCATGTACCTTTAATTATATTCTTTTCTTTAAACTTGACGGTCATGATTCTCTCCCCGTTCTCCTTTACCTTTATTCCCTCCATGAAGTTTTTTAATAAGAGCATATCATAATATTTTTAAATCTTTTTGCAACAAAGTTGAATCTTTAGTGAAAATTGTCTACCCAAGTGATATTACTATCTATATGTTTTTTATATCAACATTACCAAACCCCCTCATACATATCATTTTTGAAGAATTATTCCATGAATTCCCACTGCATATATCATTTTAACTTCCATTTTTATTTGCCCTGTGGTATAATATTACATATAGAGAGTATTGATCTATTTCTATTATTTCTTGGGTTGTTATCAGTTATCACATTATTTAACCCTGATGGTTTCATCAAAACCAAAGTCCATGAGTTCTAATCTAATGTTAGAGAATTTCGTTGTGGAAGCACCCGTCGTTGATGCAAAAAAGGGCAATTGAATTCTTCCTGCAAAGATTTGCAATGCACACACTTTATTTATTTTATCTATTATACTATATAACTAGTAGGTGGGACCTCTTAAAGAGAAGAACGCTAAGTTGATTTCTCTCCTTAAAAAGTTCCGCAATTCAAAAAACAATTGAATGGAAGTGTTACATAATTGCTTCCTGGAGTTGTTTGAATAAATGATTTCGTTACATGTTTCATTGCGCTAAGAAAATTGTCGCCATATCAAAATAAAACAAAATTCCATCACATAAGTGTTATGTTAGTTGCAATATTATGGGCATAAAACTTTGTTATTGTGTTAATATTGTGGCATATTAAAGGGCGTGGTTAAGTTTCACTTTATGCACATTTATCATATAGAAACATTGGTTATCATATAAAGGTTCAATACTAACAAAGATATTGCATACGAATCGACTTATGGTAAGGTTCAGATATGATATGGATATCACATGATATGATACTTGGTAGTATCGTTAGCATCGTTGGTAAATAAACCTTTTCATTTTGTTTTGTTTCATGAATATGGTATAAGCATGGTTGTTGGATACGTTATAAATACAATTTGACAGTTTTTAATGCATGGATACTATAGCACAGAACTTGAGTTTTGAGTATGAGCTGGTGTTGAATGTGTTCCACCATGTAAAGTTTGATTGGTTGATGGTTATCATGGAAGAGTTGTTCATTTGTGAGTTCCTCCCATATGATTTTCAAAGCGACGTGAAGTAAATGAGATATATTATACTCTCCATTGGTTTTCCCTCCTAAGGTATACCACCTTTTCACATTATTATTCGCCTAGAAATTCTTTGTTGTTGTTAGTCGAGAGTTTTGAGTTTAAGCTTGTGTTAGTGGTTGGATAAAAATCATTGGTTGTCTCTCTTGTGGTTATTTAAACAACTTCGATAGGTATGAACACTTTGGACTCTTCTAGCATCAAATGTTTTACTCTTCTCCAATAATTTTGGAAGTTGATTATATTTTGTCTGCATGTTGTTTGTATATTTAAGTGTGACTATGTGTTGTGCATGGATATTAAAAGGAATATGAATGATGATTTATTACATGTTTTGGGTTAGTAATAAATAAAAATAAAACTGGGTCTTCAATACCAATGATATTTATGACCTGGATTTTTGCATGGCAAGCTTATAATACAGTTTGTTTTTTATAATAAAAAAAATGAGGGAGGAATTGGGAATGAAGTTTGAAAACAAATATCACCAACGTTGATCACATTATCATATTGTTTATATTGGTTTATTATTGTTTGAATCCTAGTATAGTGAACCATTTGTTTCTTTTTACATTTGGTATTAAAATTAAATAAAATGAAAACATATGGTGTGGACTACAAGAGTTATAATTTTGAACAGCTTCTATAGGAAATTGCAAACGATCTTCTTGGGCACATTGTGTAATGAAAGTTTGGATTGATTGTAACAAATGTTTGGGGAATGTGGATGAGTTTAGAAATGGTTTCGATTTGTTACGCCTCTGTTTGGTATGGGTTTAAGTCTGCTCATAGTTAATGGGGTTATAGTTTTATCATTTAAAAGGGGTTTGAAATGTAGGTTTCAACTTGCCTTTATGTTTAGACTTGCTCTTATTTTTGGATTCAAGGGTAATTTTGAGATATTGTTTGTTTTCAAAGAATAAAATGTGAAACCCTACATTCAATTTCGTGGATTTTATGACCAAAATTTGGTCCTGCTTATTGATATTCGGTTCTACAAATAAATTTTATGAACAAAAGAGAGTCGAAAATCTTGTATAGAATTGAGAGATCATATTGTAAGACTGTGTGTAGTCCAACATTGTATTATTGGGATCGTATTGATTGGATTACGATTCTGATTACAAATCTGAAAATTTGCAAAAAAAATTCAAAATAAAACCCTACTTTGATGGCACCCATATTTCAACAGTTGTTTAATCGACAATATGTATGAATGGTGTATGTGGAAACACATAGATGAGAATTAGTCAAACTATTTGATCAAACTATTCATTTTCTATGCTGGATTTATATTAGATTGGATTCACTCTATTTCTATGATGAATTATATGGATAAAACATTTTTAATAAGAAGAGTTTGAATGGGTATACTTAAAAGATTTTATATATGGTTTTTTTTTACGGGAATTTATAGGGTGGAATTCTCTGGAACATTTGTTAATTTATTGAACTCCAGGAAATAAAAAAGAAAATAACTACAGAGTTTTTATTTTACAGGCCTAGAATTGTTCTCATTTATTGACGATTGATGGGATGATAAGATTGTATGCAAAACAAACATTGGTCATTTTCATGTCCCATCCATGATTTCACTTTACGTAAAGTATAAAACTCTTAATTTTTCCCAAAATCGTTTTATTATTCGCATGTTTTGTTCTTAAATAAAATGTAATTGAATAGAATTTCTCTAATTTGGAAAGACTGATAAAAGGAAATTTTAAATAAAAACAATGAGCAGTATTGATGAAATCTATAGTTAAGTGAAGATGATTATATGATTAGAAAAGTTTATCTTGGATTAAGATTTGATCTTATTTAGAATAATAACCATTGTTTCCATTTCATGCATTCCACTTTTCATTCATTACAAACCTAATCACATCCCATATATCATTAAATATCCATGTTCTAAATTATGAAAGTTGTATATTAAAGTTAGTAGAAAGATTATGATTGATACATGCAGAGTAATGGATTTATTGCATGCATGATAGTGTGTGGACTGATAAGAGACAATGTTTTAAATTTATCTTCAGGAAAAGTAATTTGATGGTTTATTAGTCTTTTATTATTTCATATACTAATCTAATTGTTTTTTAGATAATGGTTTTCTTCATCAAAGGAAGCCACAACAGGGTTTGAGGCAGAGGTAAAAGCATTTTTTGGCAGAGAGGTAACATGAGAGAAAGATTCTCCATACATTTCGATGTTGATCCCCAAAATTTGAATCAGTTGTTTCAAGTCGGTTTATTTAAATTAGTGGGACAAGGAGTCTTTTAGCCACATCCTCAACCAGAAAGGACTCCTTTCCAAACTCACCCAAGTTTTTCTAATGTTCATGTCCCATATCATGTGTCCCTCCAGCTAGAGGTTCCTATCAATGATGGCTGGTAGGATATTGTTCATCCTAATGCATTCCATCATGATGTCTAGCCCATAATTTCATTTCAATTACCTCTTCACCTCTACCCAACTAACATACCCAATATATTTCCCACATTGCATCCCTTGTCCAATATTCACATGCAAGAAAGAAACTGAAAATAGCCATCCCTGAGCTTAAGTCAAGCAAATAAAAAAAAGTGGTCACTCTTTCTAATTCATCTGATGATTCCTCTCAGTTAGTCACTTCCCATCCTTTCAAAGATGATAAACACTCTCGATCCTTCAATGATGTTCACCCCTAATCATCCAATAAGCCACACTCTGAAAAGGAAAACTCAAGAAATAAAGAAGAAAATGCAGCAAGCAGTGAGAAGAAGCAGATTGTTTCTCATGGTAAATATGGTTTTTAATAATTTTGTAGCATCCTGTACTACTGATCACACTTATTTTGAATTATTCCTTGAGGACACTTGCATGCAAGTGACCTGGCTATAGTACATTTTGATTTCATTTTGATTATGAGTTATATATGATGATGATGATGATGTAGTGTGACATATTTTTATTTTGATGTATATTTGTTGGAAGATATTATCGATGAACTCTCCTAAGTGTGCAGGACACATGATAGGCTATGGATGTTGATGGCATCATTGGAATTCCTTGGACTCTGGATTGAGTCAGGGAGTAGATTGTATTTGTTTGAGTATTTCATTTTATGCATATGTGGCATATGATTAATTACAGTATGATTTACGTATATGGATTATTGACATTGTTTTTGTCATTGGATGTAGACTTAACAATGATTGATAATCTGACTCACATAAGGATTAAAGGGGCCATGAACAGAAATCATACATTTGAGGGAGAGGTGTGGCAGCATCCATGTCATGACCTACTAGCACTCATGTCATGGCATGAAATGCAGGTTAACAATTACCTAGTTTGAGAGGTCCACAATGTCATGAGAGAGGACTGAGACAGTTTCTCATGAATATTTATAAGGGGTGCACAATAAAGAGAAATCCTTATTCCTTAGAATCCCTTTGTCTCTCACGATGTCGACCGAATGGAGTGTTGACTCCAAGGGTCAGACAAACTGTAACAACCCTGATTGTTACGACTACAAGCGAAGCAGAAATCGCATTTTTTTTTTTTTAGACAGGAAGGAAACGAAGAAAAATAGTTGAACCCCACAACCTAAAGATGAACACAAGCACGCATATCAAGTAATAAACAACTATGAATCCACACACTATCACAAATATAAACTGGGCAAAACATGCGTAAATCAACAGATGGAAACGACTACCCGCCTAACAAAAACATGACAATGCCTACAAGCCTAAGGACACCATCCATGACCCCGACACAATGGCCTAGATGGCTAGTCACTAGAACCTCTATGGTGCACAAAACCAATGCATGAATGCATTACAACCCAAGCACCAACAAAAACCACAACGAACAATGCCCACAATGGAAATCACAAACTCCGGCCAAGTTATCATTTGTCTCTATCCATTAGGGCGCACAATGATCCCCTCATCATGAATCATTTCATCACCAGGTGATAGGCATGACAACCACCGTGGCACAAAAACATAACTGGACCCTCAACACCAGCTAAATTCAACATGCTAGGAGCTCAAAGGACTATCTAAACACCTGATGACTAACCCTAGCACCCAAATCGACAAGTTGACAAGACAACTATGACATTCATACAATGGAATAATTTCCTTGTGTAGTGAAATCAATTTGTACATTAATTAAAGGACATTGTTAGACATAGAAGAAATTCTCCCTTGAGAATCCATTCTATAAGAAGTCTTTATTATTTAATTAAGATTTTAATTACATAAAGGTCTCACTACCCTTGTCATTTATTAACATGAAGTTCCTTGTAGCCTAAGTTAACTCCCTCAACCTGATCATTACCCTGCCCAAACATATAAGCCTTAGATCAAGATAGTTGACATACCCACAATTTTATTTATCAAAACTAGGTTTAGCCATGACCATGCAATCTAACTGTAATATATGTCTAAGAATAGTTGGATGGATAACATTTCTCTTGTGGTCTAAAAAAATCCACAAGCTATCTAATAAATGAATGATGTAGATGTCTAAGATCAATAAGACTTCCTCATCAAGAATAATCGCTCATAAAAAGGTTGTTCATTATAAACTAAAATATTGTTTCCTTCTTATTATACAAAATACCTATAATAAAATGTTGTCAATATATTTATAATAACTGTCACCCTAATAATTATAATAATAAATGTTGTCAATATAATTATAATAACTGTCACGCTAATGTTATCAATTATAATAATTACCATTACAAGTAAATCACTATTCCTAATATTAAACATCATAGGATTCAGGCCAAAAACTCAAAAGATAGAACGTTAGCCGAAAATAAACTCAATTTTGAAAGTGCTAGCATCGAATCTTTTGTTTCAGGTGACAATTTTGTTTTTATTAGCATTTTGCAGTTATTTTTCAACGCGTACAAATGTTAACAACGTAGATAAATTAGTGCATCTGTATCACAAATTCTAATATCCCATTTTAACCAGCCCACAACATTATCCATGGTTTTCTAAATCCAATACATCTCTGGCACACATTATATATATCTGGACTATCAAGGAGTAACTAACTATCATTATTATATTCGCAGGGTATAATAAATTTGTGTGTTACACCGCTATCCTAAATAACATAGATATCAATTATTAAATCGATGTCATCATATTCAACACAGATATAAATTCCAGAGAAAGAAAAACACAGTCACACTAAAATCGTTTCCATAAAATTAATTTAGCAGTTCATAGGATATGTTGTCAAGGAAATCTTTGTCATGAAGAACACAACATACCCAATCACTGCATATATAAATTCTCTGCATATAAAATCACTGTCTACAAAGGAAAACTAACAGAGATATTAACACGATGATATGTATAATAATGATTTTTTTGTCTAAGATATAATGCTGCCTAAAGTTACAACTAAAAAATTGGTTCAACCAATCGCTGAAATTGCTCATCAATTAATCAGGGTAATTTCGTTCAGAATACACTTGTTGTCTATCAAGATATTTAAGGGGAAAATGCAGAGTTAAATTCATGGTTCATCAACGCAGGTACAACAACAAATTACAACTATACCAAGGATTGACAATGGATCATAAAACTACACAACATTAATTTAAATATGATTATACAACCTCCATGTATATACAACAATGAAGAGTCAACGCGGAAGGAATATGGATCATAGTGGTAAGTAGGTAAGTATGGATATCATGGTACAATTCATAAGTGTGTTACAAATGCTATTTCAAATGCCATATCTAGTGCTATTGGTTTGATTCACCTTATTCGCTTAATTGCATTTTAATGTTATTTACTGTGTTCGCTACTTCAATGGCTCGTAGTATAAGATTCCAAATCAATCGTAGGAGTAATATGATATTAACCTGTGTATTAACCATACGGATCAAAGTAAAATACCAACCAGAATGTTGTCTGGAAACTGGTGGAAGGCGGTGTAAGACACCCAGCCAAACGTGGGGAGACTGCTGTAAAAAAAAAGAGTAAAACTCCATCCGAAATTTTTTTACAGTCAACATTAAAACTGTCCCAACGCAGTCAAAAGAAGAAGGGTAATCACTGATCTTACAAAGGTTAAATCACAGAGAAGTAAAATGGTAAATCGTTGACATAATAAAATGGTAAAACATGGAATTGATGTAAAAACACAGAGAGCATTAAGTTGTTCGCAGAGAGGAATGATAAACAAAATGTAGAATTACTCAATCACAAGAAGGCGCAAGACAATAAATCAACTAGGAACAATCAACAGGGGTAGACAGCTGGGAGAAAACACCCTTCTCTCATCATCCACGCACAGAAAAGTGGGGCATTAGAATCTATAGGTCACTATGCACCAAAGCGAGGACCGTCGATTCAACCCCTAGCCGACTTCTCAGGTGTGGACTAATGATCTAGGGATGGGGATGAAAGATAAGTCATACTATCTTCATAATAATYAATAAAACAAGACATAACAATCATAKCAATCAGGGGTCGGGTTGCCAAGGAAATCAATTCAATGYAGCGAGCGTAAAGCTATGATGACTTAAGTTCTCGATTAAAAAYGATGAGTAAAAAACATTTCTTTACGCAATAGAAGTACAATAATGAAAGTGAAATATCAATATTAATCTATCGTTCAAAATAAAAGCATGTTTCCATAGACCAAGGTGACAGCTCCAAGTCATAGTCCTGCGCATGCTTCGTCCAGCTCTCGCTTTCCGAACGATGTGACTTCACCGGTACCTCCCAGCCAACGCTAGGGGTACTGTAACGACCTCCTCGTTACGACAACAACTCTGAAAACAGGTGCAAATTTTTTATTTTATTTTTTGTTTACGGTGTGTGCGCGCGTGTAGAAGTAACAAACACACTTAACTCTACGTCGCCACTCGACAACCCACAAGACGCAACCACGATGTTCAGCACAAGAAGACTGAAGGCACACAACGAGTAACTGCAACAATATACGACCATAGGCATAAGGTGCACAACACAAACATTAAGACATACCGGGGGTGCACAGTAAGAGCACAGAGGGAAGAATACATGGTGTTAGGGTTACTATTTCTGCACAGGAAAGCAGGGTGTTTAGTCTTATGTCTTCTCGAAAGAAGATTAGACAGGCTCATGGCTGACTGCTCAGGCAGAAACTAGTAACCCGACCTAGGACAAGACGCAAGCAACTATCTGATTACGATCACGTACAACATAAACAAGAAGAATGATTACGCCCCTTACGGAAGGTGCACGACTAAAGGACTCCGACAACAAACCCAATTTTGACATTATTTAATGAACAACAACCCTCATTTACTAACTCCGAGTAATCTGTTGTACTTGAATCAAGGTTATTACCCACATAAGTTATTAATACCAATGAAAATTACAATAACATTGCCATGAATTATTAAACACCTTTCATTTATCTCACATATCCGGGCCATGATTTTACAATTACAATACCTAGTATCTGTTGCATCCACTATATTACAATGACCTTACGAGATAACAACATTTCAAAATAAACATGAGGAGCCCACTATTCGGTGTCATTAATGATCATAATATCCAACAATGATGCGATATTACCATAATTGTAAGTAACATCATATTGAAAATAACCATAACGTAGTATTTAAAAAAAAACAATACATCAAGTAACCATACTTAATTGACAATATTTAAAAGGACAAGATTTGAAAACGACAAAATAATAATATTAAAAATGACCATACTTATAAATAACCACAGTTAGAAGGGTCTGTAAATAGAAATAGCATCATCTTACGTATTATTGGTGACCTTAAAACCTACCATGATACTACCATATAGTATTGGCCATTAAAACAACCCAACTGAAATAATGTCCCATGCTTGCTACCATCCTTACATTGATGTTACGAGGCTTGCAATTAAACTAATTAACCATGCTATTATCCATTAATTCAGTTATGCAACCATTAAATAATTAAAATGTAATGAACCATTTAATAAAAATATCAATCCCTTTAAATATATTGCAGTCCATTACATTCACTGGAATATATAATTCTCAAGCTTTTAGGAAGGAAGAAAGACAGATCTAATTCCATACTAATAATGCAAGCTAGCTGTAAAATAAAAAAAAACCACTCACGTTCAAGATTATATTAATATTATACATTGATGACGGAAGGGAAGAACTGTGTGGCTGAAGATTGCGACAGTAAGGTTATAGATTGGTTGAAGAATCTAGTTGCCTAGTTATAATAACCGATTTGTTGTTGTAGCTTATATTTGTTAAAAATTTAAAAGTGTGTTGGCATAAATGGGGTTATGTTAAGCAATTCTTTTTCATTATTGTTGCAGGTTAACCTATACTTTAAATAATAGGCTAATCGCTGTCAACAAAGGGTTATGTATTGTAAGAAGGAAATGATTGTTTGTAATGTTGCATTAAGTTAATCTCGGTTTTAAATAAATTGGTTATAAGAATGCCTATTGTTGTTATCAACAGCTCATAAATGGGATACTCTAAATTTAATTACAATTGGATTAACTAAGCGTAACACCACCATCCACTAACAGAACAAATCATGCAAATTACAAAATGGAATGGAGTTCTTTTCGCTTAAGGAGATTGGCTACAAGATGAATGGCCACGACGATTACAGCTGGTTACAAGAACGGAGGGCGATGAAGACGCTGTGATGCTGAATTGGGCGCTCAACGGGAACCAGAACTCTACAACCATAACGACCCTAACCATAAAGCCAAAGGTGTAAAGTATCAAGGCCGAAATAGCAACAGCTGTCAAGTGACAGTGGCTGCGTAACAGAGGCTGCGTGGCAGAGGTGGCGTATCAGAGAAATCGAATTCCTAAAACGCACGGGGGTGTATAGCAGAACCGCCGAAAATGTTTAACGCTACATGCACCGAGCAGTTCAGCCAACACGTCGTGAACTTAGCCAGAAGAACGCAGAGAAGTGTCATCCGCATTACAGTGAGGGTAAGATCACAGCGCAGAGTATGGAGGGTTGGAAAGTGTGGGTAATCGCCTCCCAGGTCAAGACGACAGTTCATGGCTAGATAAAGGTGTGACTCAATAGAAATAAAAGAAGGGATAAGGGCATGACTCAAACAGAAATTCGACTCTTAAACTATGAGGAGTCGGGCTATTCGACCCCACCAGGAAGAAGCGTATGCGACCCTCACGACATAGGTCCAGACCGAGCACGAACCAGTGATGGCCCTACCATTCCACGCAGACGCAGGGAGTTAAACCCCGACGCAGAGATCAATGCCCAAATGCCAGGACAAAAAAAATTAACCAACAAAGGCTGAGATATACAACGAACGCAGGCAAGTTTGCAGAGTACGTGAGGGCTTTGTCCCAATTCAACCCAACTACACCACGAAATTTTTGAACATCGAATCAAAATTTCATTACCGATTATAAGATTTCGTTATATAAAAATTTACTACAGAATTATGGACTTAAGTGCATGGCAGTCGACTGGAACCAATTATGCCTCACAAACCTGTAGGATCAATCTAATCAGACAGAATCGTCAGGAAAAGTGGCGAATCACCAGTTAGGTGTGTTCCTTTTTGTTAAAAAAACAACATCCAAGGGGCCACGGAATCGTATGTGCCCGGACAGCTATGGAGGAAGGTGGAAACCGCTTTGGTGTTCACTCTACCAAGGTCTCAGATAAGCTAGGTCGGACTCAGAAATCTAAATCTAGAATTCCAGGATATGATTTGACACAGGACCATTCAGTCTTAAAACTCAGGCATAAAACAAAACTCCGAACAGAAACACACTACAGTCACATAAACTTTAAACAACAACACGCATTACAGTCATGTGGAATCTCAATAGAAAAACACATTACATTCCATTATAAGCGAATTGACCTCTCACAAACTACCTCACGTAAATCCTATCCTGAGGATTCCCTTACTTAAAATTACAGCATACCAATTTTAAACAAAAGCGTTTTAGACATGCCACTACAATTAAAATCAGAGATGCTTCACCAAGGTCAGATTTGGATATTGAGGTCCGTCACAAAATCAAACAGGGTGGAGGATCAGCTTTCCTGGGTCAGAATCCACATGCATTCACAAGTAAACATGCCTACAGAACTATTCATACCTCCTACACAATCTATCAACATAAGAGCGTACCTTTTTCCTTTTCGACCGCCTGGTTGATGTTCACGCCTCATTGGTGTCCCGCGCTCCTTGCCTCTCCTGCTCGTCGACCGTAGCGAACTCACCGGTACCTCCCAGCCAATCGCTAGGGGTACTCTGCTTCCCCCTTAGCCCCCTGAGCCGCAAAGGGGCCACACAAGATCCAGAGAGAATACTAGCTTCTCAGCTCGTCTCCAAGGCTGAGCTACCACTCTAATACAGTTGAGATAAACCCAACTCCTCACAAGCAATCCGTCAAGCCACAATCTGGCAGCGTAACATTACGCTAACCGTTCCTCTCTTCTTCCTTCTTTTCCCCTTCTTTTATAGAAATTTGAGACCCACCTACTTTCCTAAATCATTATTAATTTAATTTTTTTATGACAAACCTCTAAAAATTCTCTGTCGTCCAAGTGTCACTCATCCCCATGGTTCTCCAAAAATTTATTTCTTTTTAATAATTAAAAGACTCAATTCCCTCACCCCCCCTTTAATCGCNGATGAGTAAAAAACATTTCTTTACGCAATAGAAGTACAATAATGAAAGTGAAATATCAATATTAATCTATCGTTCAAAATAAAAGCATGTTTCCATAGACCAAGGTGACAGCTCCAAGTCATAGTCCTGCGCATGCTTCGTCCCAGCCAATGCTAGGGGTACTGTAACGACCTCCTCGTTACGACAACAACTCTGAAAACAGGTGCAAATTTTTTATTTTTAATTTTGTTTACGGTGTGTGCGCACATGTAGAATTAACAAACACACTTAACTCTACGTCGCCACTCGACAACCCACAAGACGCAACCACGATGTTCAGCACAAGAAGACTGAAGGCACACAACGAGTAACTGCAACAATATACGACCATAGGCATAAGGTGCACAACACAAACATTAAGACATATTGGGGGTGCACAGTAAGAGCACAGAGGGAAGAATCCATGGTGTTAGGGTTGCTATTTATGCACAGGAAAGCAGGGTGTTTAGTCTTATGTCTTCTCGAAAGAAGATTAGACAGGCTCCTGGCCGACTGCTCAGGCAGAAACTAGTAACTTGACCTAGGACAAGACACAAGCAACTATCTGATTACGATCACGTACAACATAAACAAGAAGAATGATTACACCCCTTACGGAAGGCGCACGACTAAAGGACTCAGACAACAAACCCAATTTCGACATTATTTAATGAACAAAAACCCTCATTTACTAACTCTGAGTAATCTGTTGTACTTGAATCAAGGTTATTACCCACATAAGTTATTAATACCAATGAAAATTACAATAACACTGCCATGAATTATTAAACACCTTTCATTTATCTCACATATCCGGGCCATGATTTTACAATTACAATACCTCGTATCTGTTGCATCCACTATATTACAATGACCTTACGAGATAACAACATTTCAAAATAAACATGAGGAGCCCACTATTCGGTGTCGTTAATGATCATAATCTCCAACAATGATGCGATATTACCATAATTGTAAGTAACATCATATTGAAAATAACCATAACTTAGTATTTAAAAAAAAAACAATACATCAAGTAACCATACTTAATTGACAATATTTAAAAGGACACGATTTGAAAACGACAAAATAATAATATTAAAAATGGCCATACTTATAAATAACCACAGTTAGAAGGGTCCGTAAATAGAAATAACATCATCTTACGTATTATTGGTGACCTTAAAACCTACCATGATACTACCATATAGTATTGGCCATTAAAACAGCCCAAATGCAATAATGTCCCATGCTTGCTACCATCCTTACATTGATGTTACGAGGCTTGCAATTAAACTAATTAACCATGCTATTATCCAGTAATTCAGTTATGCAACCATTAAATAATTAAAACGTAATGAACCATTTAATAACAATATCAATCCCTTTAAATATATTGCAGTCCATTACATTCACTAGAATATATAATTCTCAATATTTTAGGAAGGAAGAAAGACAGATCTAATTCCATACTAATAATGCAAGCCAGTTGTAAAATAAAAAAAAACCACTCACGTTCAAGATTATATTAATATTATACATTGATGACGGAAGAGCAGAACTGTGTGGCTGAAGATTGCGACAATAAGGTTATAGATTGGTTGAAGAATCTAGTTGCCTAGTTATAATAACCGATTTGTTGTTGTAGCTTATATTTGTTAAAAAATTTAAAGTGCGTTGGCATAAATGGGGTTATGTTAAGCAATGCTTTTTAATTATTGCTGCAGGTTAACCTATACTTTAAATAATAGGATAATCGCTGTCAACAAAGGGTTATGTATTGTAAGAAGGAAAGGATCGTTTGTAATGTTGCATTAAGTTAATCTCGATTTTAAATAAATTGGTTATAAGAATGCCTATTGTCGTTATCAACAACTCATAAATGGGATATTCTAAATTTAATTACAATTGGATTAAATAAGCGTAACACCACCATCCACTAACAGAACAAATCATGCAAATTACAAAATGGAATGGAGTTCTTTTCGCTTAAGGAGATTAGCTACGAGATGAATGGCCACGACGATTACAGCTGGTTACAAGAACGGAGGGCGATGAAGATGTTGTGGTGCTGACTTGGGCGCTCAACGGGAACCAGAACTCTACAACCATAACAACCCTAACCATAAAGCCAAAGGTGTAAAGTATCAAGGCCAAAATAGAAACAGCTGTCAAGTGACAGTGTCTGCGTAACAGAGGCTGCAGCGTATCAGAGAAATTGAATTCCTAAAACGCACGGGGGTGTATAGCAGAACCGCCGAAAATGTTTAACGCTACATGCACCGAGCAGTTCAGCCAACACACCGTGAACTTAGCCAGAAGAATGCAGATAAGTGTCATCCGCATTGCAGTGAGGGTAAGATCACAGCGCAGAGTATGGAGGGTTGGAAAGTGTGGGTAATCGCCTCCCAGGTCAAGATGGCAGTTCATGGCTAGATAAAGGTGTGACTCAACAGAAATAAAAGAAGGGATAAGGGCATGACTCAAACAGAAATTCGACTCTTAAACTATGAGGAGTCGGGCTATTCGACCCCACCAGGAAGAAGTGTATGTGACCCTCACGACATAGGTCCAGACTGAGCACGAACTAGTGCTGGCCCTACCATTCCACGCAGACGCAGGGAGTTAAACCCCGACGCAGAGATCAATGCATAGGTCCAGACTGAGCACGAACTAGTGCTGGCCCTACCATTCCACGCAGACGCAGGGAGTTAAACCCCGACGCAGAGATCAATGCCCAAACGCCATGACAAAAAGAATTAACCAACAAAGGCTGAGATATACAACGAACGCAGGCAATTTTGTAGAGTAAGTGAGGGCTTTGTCCCAGTTCGACCCAACTACACCACGGAATTTTTGAACACCGAATCAAAATTTCATTATCGATTATAAGATTTCGTTATATAAAAATTTACTACAGAATTCTGGACTTAAGTGCATGGCAGTTGACTGGAACCAATTATGCCTCACAAACCTGTAGGATCAATCTAATCGGACAGAATCGTCAGGAAAAGTGGCGAATCACCAGTTAGGTGTATTCCTTTTTGTTAAAAAAATAACATCCAAGGGGCCACAGAATCGTATGTGCCCAGACAGCTATGGAGGAAGGTGGAAACCGCTTTGGTGTTCGCTCTACCAAGGTCTCAGATAAGCTAGGTCGGACTCAGAAATCTAAATCTAGAATTCCAGGATATGATTTGACACGGGACCATTCAGTCTTAAAACTCAGGCATAAAACAAAACTCCGAACAGAAACACACTACAGTCACATAAACTCTAAACAATAACACGCATTACAGTCATGTGGACTCTCAACAGAAAAACACATTACAGTCCATTATAAGTGAATTGACCTCTCACAAACTACCTCACGTAAATCCTATCCTAAGGATTCCCTTACTTAAAATTACAGCATACCAATTTTAAACAAAAGCGTTTTAGACATGCCACTACAATTAAAATCAGACATGCTTCACCAAGGTCAGATTTGGATATTGAGGTCCGTCACAAAATCAAACAGGGTGGAGGATCAGCTTTCCTGGGTCAGAATCCACATGCATTCACAAGTAAACACGCCTACAGAACTATTCATACCTCCTACACAATCTATCAACATACGAGCGTACCTTTTTCCTTTTCGACCGCCTGGTTGATGTTCACGCCTCGTTGGTGTCCCACGCTCCTTGCAGCTCCTGCTCACCGACCGTAGCGAACTCACTGGTACCTCCCAGCCAATCGCTAGAGGTACTCTACTTCCCCCTTAGCCCCCCGAGCCGCAAAGGGGCCACACAAGATCCAGAGAGAAGACTAGCTTCTCAGCTCGCCTCCAAGGCTGAGCTACCACTCTAATACAGCTGAGATAAACCCAACTCCTCACAAGCAATCCGTCAAGCCACAATCCGGAAGCATAACGTTACGCTAACCGTTCCTCTCTTCTTCCTTCTTTTCCCCTTCTTTTATAGAAATTTGAGACCCACCTACTTTCCTAAATCATTATTAATTTAATTTTTTTATGACAAACCTCTAAAAATTCTCTACCATCCAAATGTCACTCATCCCCACGGTTCTCCAAAAATTTATTTATTTTTAATAATTAAAAGACTCAATTCCCTCACCCCCCTTTAATCGCTCCTAAAATTACTCCTAGGATTCCTAGATCCCCTCTCATGCTTTTAATAACTTTCCTAAAATGAAGCTGCCAAGATTTAGTTCATTTTAGTAACTCCTTAATTGTTGATTCCTTTTTGCTTTTTACCCTATGTCCCCTACTTTCCATTATTAAGTTTCCTTTATTACAAGTTTCCTTATTTCTCTTATTTATTTCTCTCTTTTTATCTTTTAAACCCAAGAGATAAATGCGCTTATTACTCCTTTCTATATTTTTAAATTCATTACTTTTATACTCTCACATGTTTTTTTGTTTTTTTGTTTTTTTGTTTTTTTTTTACTTTATATTACTTTTTACCATCAACACCATGTATTTTAATTAATTTATCCCCTTTCTTCACCTTACCCCCTTTAATTTTAAGAAGACTTTAATTAACACCTAGGAGGGTTTTAGTTTACGCCCTTATGTTTATTTTTGTAGGATCTTTTCTTAGGGCTTGTCAA
>SNQJ01S0151343.1:0-12400 GCA_010110895.2 Picea sitchensis
GATTATTTATGCTTATCAAACCCTTGATGAAGTACTTCTTCTCTTTTTAAAATTAGATCTTCTAACTACTTGAGTAGTTAGGGATTTTCCTTTCTTGAATTTCCCATACACTTTTCTTCTTGAAGTATTCTCTTTAATTAATTCCTCATTAATTATTAATTAATGAACTTACATCATTAATATCCATGTCTTTCAAATGGGTCCCTTTCAATTTTTAATAAATTTTTTCTTATAAACTTTTATTTTCAAAATTTAATTAATTGTCCTTTTAAAGATGAAGACCGTGTTTTGATTTTCTGGATAGGATAATCATTTTTACAGCCATTGAAATAAACTCAGATGTGATATTCATCATCTTGTATTTCTAACAATATAAATTTTATCCAAATCCAACACCTGGATCTCAAGATATGAGCTCGTGAAGTTGAGTTGTCAAGTGGATCCATTAAAAATGAAGCTGTTTGAGATTTCAAGTTCTAGGTAACATGTGGCCAATTTCATCCTTTCTAAAATGTATCACCATCTTCTTCGTTGAAATTCCTTTCCAATGGTATACATTTGCATGATTCCTCACCCGGAGCTCAATTTATGGTCTTTAGAAGTTCGTGACTCAGGGACCATCGATAGATGTCTTGGGGCAATCTCAACCCTTGGATTAAATTTTGTTTTTTTTCTCCTATGAATTCGACTTTTTCTTCAAAAAGGTTACTCCCACATGCATTGGGATATTAAGAGCCTTAAGTTATATAATATTAATTGTTCCATACACTTAGTAAGGAACACAAGATAAGATATGGAGGTTTGAGAGCTCGACCACCCTTAGAAAATTGATTATAAAATTTTTGCATGGCAAGTCAAACTCCACCTATGCCTAGTCAACATATAAGTCAGCCACTTGACTATCTCCATGTATCTCCATAATAACATGCCATGTGTCATTATCTCATTAGACACCAAATATAATCAATAATATGTTGCTATGTGTCACCACTAATAAGCTGCCACATGTCACTAATGATTAAGTGCCATGTGTCTCCTTCCATGAGCTGCCATATGGAACCATTCATATAATGCCAATTTTCATCTCTTCACAAGTTTCCACTTGGAACAATCGTATTGGTTTATAATAACATGCCATGTGTCATTCTCATTAGACACCAAAT
Source organism: Picea sitchensis (assembly GCA_010110895.2). Lineage (NCBI taxonomy): Eukaryota > Viridiplantae > Streptophyta > Pinopsida > Pinales > Pinaceae > Picea > Picea sitchensis. The sequence goes on from SNQJ01S0151343.1 coordinate 1,164, forward strand.
ATAATCAATAATATGTCTCCATGTGTCACCACTAATAAGCTGCTACATGTCACTAATGATTAAGTTCCATGTGTCTCCTTCCATGAACTGCCATATGGAACCATTCATATAATTCCACTTTTCATCTCTTCACAAGTTTCCATGTGGAACAATACTATTAGTTGAGAATGGAGAATTCTCATTGGTTAATGGTTTATGTAATAATCTTAGGATAGGAGTGGTTAAAATGTTAAGTGTACAAGAGAGTTTAAGAAGGAAGTAGTAGTGGGTAGCTAGGGAGGTGGAGAAATGTAGGTGTCAGAGGTAGATGAGTGATGTAGGGTGAGGTGGGGGTTACCTTGCTAGGGAGGTGGATAAATGTAGGTGTCAGAGGTAGATGAGTGGCATAGGCTAAGGTGGGGGGTATATTGTAGGGAGAGGGTGAGGAAGGTGAGGGATATGAGGGGGGTAATGAAGTGGGGAGTAGTTTGTAGGGAGCAGATGAGGAAGGTGAGGGATATGAAGGGGTAATGAATGAATCCTTGAGGGATATGAGGGGGGTAATGAATTAATCTGTCGAAGAGTATGGAAAAGGTTTAAGTATGGAGTGAGGGGAGATAAGGGGAATGGAAATGGGTAGGAGTGGAGTCGAGGATGAGGAATGAGGAAGGTAAGGGGGATAGGGATGAGTGAATCCGCCGCTGAAGAGTATGTAAAATGACATTAAGTGCGGAATGAGGGAAGGATATAAGGGGGACGGGGAGATAAGGAGGTAAGGGAGTATGAAGTGTGGTGGGTTGGGGAGTATTGTGAGTTTGTCGCTGAAGTAATTTAAAAAAATAAAGTATGGAGTGAAAGAGGTAAGGGGGAAAGGGGAATGGGAAGTTTTTCAAGATTTACGTGGTATAACCATACGATTTTTTACATGGGTTATTCCATGGATTTACGTGGTATATCCACAAGATTATTATATGGTTTATTACATGGATTTTCGAGGTTTCTACTTTAAGATTTTTATATGGCGTATTCCATGAAACAATCTAAGATAATGGACATAGTCATGAAAAATTGTAATTCCAAAAAAAAATGGCTTTGTTCCATGTGAAAGAAGCGCTTTTTCTAATTTGATTAAAACCTGGATATCTTGAGCATACGAACTCAGATTTTGAATCCAAAAAATGAGTAGTGAAGCTGAGACTGAGGACTACACAATGAACTTATAATAGTTCAAAAATTGTTTTCTTTTGATATTAATTTTTTTATTAATCCAAGAGAGAGAAAATATAGATGACCAAATTTGGTCAACATCCCGCTGAAATAATCAGTATATTCTATAGAAAACTCATTAATTTATCCTTCATTCACTCAAGCAAACAAAATATAAATATCTCAAGTACACCTGTTATCTAACACCTTCAAACTATCAATCTTGGCTTGATCCCAAACTATCGACTCCACTGGTAACACAACCAAATTGACTTTAGCTTGTCTCTTCAACTATTCATGCAATATACATGGAAATTCCACAAAGAAGAGCTCATGCATATCCCGAGTAAATATATATTCCTTTCCATTCATTCACATTCACCCACAATCCTTGCATCTCTCACTGTCTTCTTTCTCTTCTATCTAGTCTTGAATCTCCTCCATAGAAGGATGCTAGCTCAATTTTCTTTTCCTCGATCAATCTCAACAAGACTTCAGGTCTCAACTTCAGAACCATTTGTTGGGTTTGCCTTCATTCTACACTTGTGTGTACTGTCCTTCTTAAGCTGGGGAATTTTAGACCCAGGGTTCATCTAGAGTTGTCCATCAAACCCCCAAAGCACCGACATATCAATCCTCGGTCAAATTCAAGGAAGGTCTCACCTGAGATGCAGAGATGATCATAGAGACCATAAGATCTTATTTCTAAGATGAATGATTAAATATACGAAACATTACTGCAATTGGAATCCATGTAAATCATATATTAAGGACTAAGAACTAAACCAATACACACACATATTCAACTCATTGATAAAAGATACATAATAGAATATAAATTCCATATCTTTATTACTAGAAGCATTCCATCACATCAGAGATATATAATGCATTGAATAGCTTCTTAGGAAATCCATAAAACTTCATATCATTACTATATAAAATAGTGGGAATACAACATAATTTGTCATACGTCTTTCCTTAGGATTCAGAGAGAAAAAAGACATAAGAATATATTTGAAACATAACTGGACTACAACAGGATCGGAGTAACCTCGATACTGGTAGATGAGATAACTCAAAACTATCTGACTTATTAACTCCTGAGCTAACCTACTTTATGATCTTAGAACTCTCTTTTATATCCTTCACTATTGGGGAGCACTGTCTCTTTCTGCTATGCTCCACTTACTTGTCTGATCCAACTGCCTCACATGCCTTTGATGTATTCTAGTGTTTTATTTAGACTCTCTGAATCAAGGGAAATTTTAATTTCCTGTCTAGCTAATCTTTTGTGTGCCCCACGTCTTAATATGCTGCTATAAAAAATTATTCTGGGAGATTTCCCAGTGATTCTATTTTATTTTTATTTTGATGGGCATCTTCTTGGTTTTCGATGCAACTGACAAAAATTAGACTGACGTTCCCTGGGTAGTATTTGTACATGGAAAATTCTGGAAAAAACTCAGTCTGATGTGCACTCTATGGTATATCCATACACATTTCCTTAGGTGCACACAAAACTATTGAATGAGCACGCACAACTTTGTTTCTGTGCACGCGCAAAACTGGACCCAAAACTTTGGGTGCCAACACCCACTACTCTCCATCACACGTGCCAAGGTCCTACAATAAATGCACAACGTCCTGGGTACAAGCCCAAGACCTCCATCAAAGAGCCATGTCAAGGCCATCCAAAAAAAACCAAAGTATAAGACAAGGTTAGCAAAGGTTCACAGTAAACATTAGTCCTTAAAGAATGCAAAGTAAGTTGTAACTTAAGATATAAATTATGTAAGTGATTCACCTCAGTATCCCCTTCAAGCATTACACTATCCTAGGACCTCATGTGAGTTGGAAATTTTAATTATGGGAGGGCCTTCATCCAAACCTATTAGTGTGCCACCTATACAAGAAATAAAAGAACCCAAGTAGAGGGATAGGTTCCAAGGGAAGCAAGAAACAAAGAAACCCTTCAAGAGTAAGTGTGATAGTGATATGGTTTTAGGGCTTAGTTCATGGCTTATGGTGTCATTGAATCCATTTCTATGAGTTCCTTTGTAGAGGGAGCGCTTGTTGTCTTGAGATACCCTTTCCTCGGTACCTTTCTCATTCTAAACCCCTTCATTTTCCTTTTGATGCCTAGTTATCATTTGTAAGTCCTCTTTATAAGGTTTCAAGCTTCATTCCTTCATTTTTCTACTGGGATATTGTCCTTTATAATTTGGTGCATTCATTCGCATCACGACAGAGGATATTACCATTAGAGGGATAGAGATCAAGTTGTCCTGAGGCTTTTGGGGTGGTATTATCAATTATAACATAACATAGATAAATAGAGTAGTTGCATCAACCTTTGGGCCTTCAACCCCTTCTTCACATGAGAGAATGGACCATGAACCATTGTCGAATTTTGGTAGACTATGAGAGGCTCCGGGATGGGAAGTGTTAAGTATGGTGGGGAATGAAACTTTACCCTTGTGCCCCCCCCACTAGTACCCCTTTTCCCTAGGTGGTTACAACATGGGACTAGGGCATAGAAACTGACCACCAAGGTGAAACAAGGAAATCAACACAATTTCCCAAGCCAGTGATCCATTATCCAAATTTAACCAAATATCCTCATCCACATGCCCAACAAATTAAGAAAAATAGTTTGCATGAAATAAGGACTAGCATACCTCATGGTGACAATGGATTACCATCTCCCATACATTGGTTTTCTTGGATGTGATGAGCCTTGGTTAACCTGTAATTGTAAATTTAAATGAGGGGGGATGTTGTAATACCCTAGTTTTGATTCTCCATATTAAATATTTTATTTTTTTAATTTATGAAAGGACTAAGTGCCCAAACAATTAAAAGAGGCCAGCGTTCCTAGGAAATGTAATGTTTTGATCATTATTAATAATAAAATACATCATTGGCTACTAGACCTACAAGAACAAGAGTTATAGGGGGATATGATTCCATGAGAGAAGGGGATTGAGGGTCTAAGTATTTATTTTATATTTTATTTACCTATTTTTGTTTTAATGGATAATATCAGTTACATGAGCTTCTTGGGGGAAGTCCATGTGGATATTTAATTCCAAGAAATATATAAACCCATATTTGGGTTGTTTGGGGGTTCACTCATTGTTCATTTTTCATTGTTCATGGTTCACACTCTTCATTTTTTCTCTCTTTCTCCATCTACTCTTTCACCCATTCATTATTCCTTATCCATTTTGATCTTGTCTTGGGAAAGAAAAACTAATTGTTGGAGAGGAGAGATTATTTTGTTGGCTGTAATGGTTGTTGTGTATTCCAGCCATGAATTAATGCTTGCATGTCTAAGATGCATTGGCATGTGTTAATGTTTTCTCACATCTACGAATCCTGAGAGTCACAGCATGGAGATTCTTGACCATATGAATTAGAGCCCTAGAAGGAGGTGGACAACTTGAGGTACTGCATGGCAGAGAAGGGTGTCCATTCTCTTGGGTTGTGCAGGCTAGAAAGAATACAAATGGTGTACTTTGGATTGCTGTGTGCGTTGAGAATCTTATGAGAGATTGAGTGTTGACGGGTTTGGGAAGCTGAGTAACACCCTAGAACTGTCCTTATGGATTCATGGCCCCAGCTCGGGGTGAAATTGTTGTTGAGACTTGGAACAACAATGTCTATGGTTGGGTGGAATTTCCTTGGTCTGCAGCCAGTTGGTCATTCATTTCATTAAAGATAAGTTCTCTATGTCATGGTTTCATTTACATGTATATTTATTCTCATTGTGTATTAATTATTATTTATGAGATTCATGTTTATAATATGCATGCTTGTTGGATTATTGTTGTGTATGGAATTGTATTCATTTATTTTATGTTTTAGAATGAATCATGATCTTCGCATGTGAATAATTCATGCCTCTTTGTTAATTAAAATTCATCAGAATTCGAAATTAGTTCAGAAGTGAGTTTTGAAGTAGTGTGGCCAACTTGTGGGTGGTTGGGTACATTACAGATGCCAAGATTCCATCTATGGACATGTCAATAATCGTCATGGTTGGGATCATGTTTTCCATTGTGGACCAAAAGACATGATCTACTCTAGTTACTCCTAGGAATGGGGGGGTACCTAGACCTAATCCTATTCCTTGGAGCTCGATGCCCAAGTTTCAGGTTTATCCATGGTTCATGCCAAAGGATGACCCACTTAGGCCATAGTCAAGGAGAATCGAAACGGGGATTGAGTGAACTAATTAGGTCAAGGTTCTTTTGGTGAAGCTCGAATGGTTTCGATGGGTTAGGGAACAAACCTCTTGAGGGGGGAAACACTTAGTCCATCGGGAGACAAACTAGGGTATCAGAGGAAAGGGGAATTCGGGCTGTCGAGGTTTGATGGAGTTGGGTAAAGAGGAAGGTATTGGATGATAGTTTTAAGGTCGAACTCCATTCTCTCATTTCAACCTTACAATCGAAAAAATGAAACCAAAAGCGTCAAAGAGACACGTGGAGCAAATAAAATTGTGCCTACCTAGAAATTGAACTTGATATGTGGATGAGAAGTAGGCTAGTTGTTGAGTGATTATGTCATGGGGATCCTTTATCAAATGTGCTCTTAGTGTAATGGATGCTAGTGCAATGGTGAAAAATAAAAGAGTTTTCAGGGATTTATAACCTTTTCCTTCACTTGGCATGTAAAATAATGTAGGAAAAACATGTATTGGTGATCATGAGTTAAACTTGCCTAGTCGATCAGTGAGTATTATCTAAACCATCCTAACACAAAAATATCAAATGGAAATAAGTTGGTCCCTTTTGTGTATTGACAATGATAATGTTACCGCCATTGATATGTGAAGGAGGGTTTTACTTTGAAATATTTAAGTGTTAGAGTATTAGTGTATCGATGGTGATGGATAGATGCATGCTGTTGTGTCAACAAAGACAATCTCATTAGTGCTAATACGTCAATAGGGACTCACCAAAACTCAAGTAAAAATTGTATCAACGGTGATGGCACGATGAGTGTCGATGTGTCGAAGAGAAAGACTTCATTGTTGTTGATACACAAAGTCAATATCAAAAATTTTGCTAGGGGTTGAACTTTCTCCAGTTTCGGCATAGAAACCACTAACTCATTGATACTGGCTATATCAATGAGGAAAATATTAACTCACCAATATATTCAGAGTCAATGAGTTGAAAGTTAGAAAAAATTTAAGTGAAATGTTGAGAAAGTCTCAATGAAGATAATGATAATGACTTAGCCTTTGCAACAACTCAAGAGAGTCTTATGACGAAAAAAAGGAGGGTCTCTATTTCTTGGGAGAAACTTTCTCTTTGAGTAATGAAATAAGAAAAAGGGAAGGTTTTGGTGCCTGGCACAACAAATCCTTGTCACTATATACTTACATTTTAAATTTCCCATAATTTTGACCTTATATGCTCCAATTATGGCCAAATTAAAACTTTTGTCCCCAGATTAGCGTGCCATGTGTCACATGCTTACATGGAAGGTGACATGGAGAATATTTGGAGTCTATGTGTCTCTATGTGAACTTACCATGTCATCCTCTAACTTAATGACATGATCCAACTGTGTAGGGGTTAACATGATCCTGGATTGTGTTGAGCACTCAACACACCCTAAACATTTTTGTGAATTTTTCTTTTTGGGTACCACTTTGTCTTTTCTGAATAGAGTTAGTTGTGTAGGGATCAATAATTTTTTTCAGTTGTTATTTTTTTATCATCGATTAAATTTGGTTTGGATTGAGGTTGTTGATCATATTGGCCATTTCTCTTAGTAACATGGCATGAAGGGCCTAAAATGTACACGGTTTAAAATTTTTCAATGGACGTCGATCGATAAATTATGGTCTATAGTAAAACTCTTTAACATCACCGATACGTTTTCAGCATCGGGGAGATCTAAGATATAAATCCAAAATACAGACAACCATAAAAAATGGCCGATCATCTATCGTCGATACATTTTCGACATCGGCAAGATAGGACGTTGTATCCATGGATGTATGTCTAAGGAAAATCATCGATGCCAAAAAAAATGTTTCTCACGTAGAGGTCAAAATCAACAACCACGTGTATTTGTTGCCTAAATAGTTCGTATGACTCAGTATTTTCCTCACTTCGTATTTTGAGGTTTTCCGTGTCATATCTTTACTTCCATGTCAACATTTCCACATCAACGTTGTATGATGATTTCAGTTAGCGTCAGAACTTTTTCCTAAAGGTATAAACGAAACAATTTCTAAGAAAAATTGTCGATGTCGTTTCAATCATTAACTATCGACAGACTGATAGGTCACCAAATGTCGGGGTTTTTCATTGAACCTTCGTCATTCTACATCGACAATATTGACCGATCCATGCTATTGTTCCATTCAAAATACCTTGCTATTTTTTCGACGTTGATCATACTAGTTTCTTGTAAACACGAAAAGGCTTGGTAATTTGATGGGACACCCCTAGTTGAGATTAGACAGGATTTAAGATTTGATGGATAAGTTAAATTTTTGTGTAACCTATACCACGATCTCGTGTGACAATCAACAATCAAAATTTGAATTCGTCAATGAAGTATGAAGTAACCCTCTCTTGCGCCGCCAGCCTACGTTGCATTTAATCCTAAGAATGGTGTAGATTCTGTGATAGATTGCACAAATTGCATTTACACTCCTGAATTTAAGATTTGATGCGACAAGGTAAGTTTACCTTCTGTTTAAATTTACAAGGTCATACCCAAACATGGTATTCTGTTTGCAAATCACGTATTCCCCAAAGGAGATGAAGGAGCAAGAGAAAGCGTCAAGGAGGTTACATCCTGCTCTCTAAATTTGATTACCAGTAAGACCAGGTTAATTTATTAAAATAAAGAGGTAAGCATTATCTTTATCATTTATGCACTTGCTATTGCGTCAATCACACTTGTCGAGGTTGGATGGAGGCTCACTATAACATTTTTTTCTTTTTTGCAGAAAAATGCCTCCAAGAAATCCAATGACTATGCGTTCTACAAGAATGTCCAAGATGAAGGAACCGAAGGACGGAAAAGGGTCTACACTGGGCGTTGCAAAAGATATTGATTTTTTCAAAAAAGAAAGAATCAATTATCCACACATCTACCAAAAAGGAGCTTACCCAACCTCCGACGTTCAACGACACAAAGGCAAGAATTGTATCTAAAGTGGTGCTCCCGCATTGGGGAGACATGTATAGAAAAATCAGTCAGGAGGATTACTCAGAGTTCACACCTCACAACAACCCAGATGACAGAATATTGGATGATCAAGTGTTCCCGAACATCAGGATATCATATCTACACATGGTGGCTTGTCGAACCCTAGTTCTTCCCCGCATCAAAATATTAGGATGGATAATTGACCATCCAGTCATAGTGAAATGCATGGTCAACAATGAGGAGGGAGAATGTGTTGGTGTTTTCCTTCTAGTTGAGGTACAAAATTATTATAAACTGAGGGACCTAGGTCCCATAGGAAAGGTTAAACACAAATTTCATGGTCAAATTTTATGAGTATCATGACACCAACAGGTTACTAGCCTCATGGTGGAAAGAAGACAAAAAATTCACAAACATAAACACTAGCTGGTACAACATGGTAAATCTCAAAGAGCCCTACATGTATTTAATGAATTTTATTTTCCGATTATATGGAGAAAATGATTGCTCAATTTTTTTAGAAGATTGGATTCCCTTAACGTATACCATGGCAATTTCTAGGAGTAGTTTCAATTGGGGAGCCATTATTTCCAAACAACTGAGTATTAATATACTATAGGCCCAGACACCGGAAGGAGAAGTTCCAATCTTCTACATGGCATCCTACTTGCTGGACGTAATTTGCACAAGAAACATTTCCGCAGTTATGAATTTAAGCTGGCATATTTCCAAATTTCCTGTACATGTTTAGTTTGGTATCTTATGGGAGAATAGGTACAAAAGATTGTATGCCATGATATGTGATGGGTTCATATATAGGATATGCTTCATTATCTTTAGAAAGGAATTCCATAGGCTTTCAGTGGAATCCAAAAATATCATAGCTAAAGTTGGCCACTGGTAGTTCGAAAAGACAAGCACCTATATCAGAGTGTTCGGAGCTACTGGTGCACCCCATCTACTCCCCATTCATGTCATGGATCATCTCATGGTGTAAAGAAGACAAAAAATTCACAAACAAAAACACTGGAATCATCAGAAGAAAACATCCTATGTCAATATGCTCCAACAGAAGTAGCAGACAAGGAGGTTGAAATTGAAAAAATAGCTAGACATGAAGAAGTTAGAAATCCCCCTCCACAAATTTGGACGCTATACTTTGATGGTTATAAATTGCAAGAAGGGTCGGGAGAAGGATATATCCTCATTGACCCAAATGGGAAACAAAACTTCTTATCCTACAGATTAGAATTTGAATGCATTAATAACACTTTTGAATATGAAGCTCTAGTCCAGGGACTAAATAAATCCATCTACTTAAACATCAAAGAATTGAAAGTTTTTGGAGACTCCAAAATTATCATTAGGAAAGTGAAGAATACTATCCATTGCAATTCACCTCACTTAAGAAATTACCAAAAAGAGGTGCATAGACTAATATACAATTTTGAGGCCTTTAACATTACCATTGTTCCCAGGATGCAAAGTACCCTTGCTGATGATCTAGCTACTGCAGACTCAAGTTTATATCCTTTAGAAGACTATGATGCCTCAGCTTCAAGGTTTGTAGTAGAATTCTCTACAAACCATTGGTACCTAACAACATTTCTAAATGAAAATTCTTTGAAGGGGATGAACATATTGTATTATTCCTAACTAATTAGGAGAATTTTAAGTATTTGGCCATTGATGATGAAATATTTAAAGAACTACTCACATAATCAAATATCCATGAACAAAAGAAGGGAATAGGTCATGCTGGTGACAAACCAAAGTTCCACATGATACCAAAAGGAGTGGCCAATCTGGAGAACTTTTTTGAATTGAGGAAAGGTTCAGGGGACCAAAGAATGAAAAAACAAGGAGGTCAATCCCTATATATGAAACTGTAAACCTAGGCACCCCCGAGAATCCAAAGGATGTCAACCTAGGAATGACAGTGTCCAAAGAAGACATGAAATCTTATCTTAAACTATTTAAAGAATATCAAGATGTCTTTGCTTGGTCTTACCAAGAATTGAAAATGTATGATACTCGCATTATCCAGCATATGATCCCATTGAAATATGGAATAAAACCCTTCAAACAGAATCTTACAAAGTACCACCCATCTCTGGAACCTCTAATGTATCAAGAGATGAATAAATTATTAGATTCCAAGATTATCTTTCAGGTAAGACACTCTGCATGGGTAGCCAATTTGGTGCTTTTCAAAAAGAAGTCTGGGGAGATCTGTTTGTGTGTGGATTTCAGAAACCTTAACAGAACATCAAAAAAATATAACTACCCAGTCCCACCGATGGAACAACTCTTACAGACAACATCTGTCTCTGAATTTTTTTCTCTCCTAGACGGTTTCTCTGGATATAACCAGGTCCTGGTTTCATAAGATGATTGATTAAAAAATACCTTCTGAACCAAGTGGGGAACCTTTGGTTATAAATGCATGCCCTTTAGGCTGATTAACGCAGGGGCGACCTTCCAAAGGGCCATGGATGTAGATTTTCGGGGATTGATTAATAAGTGTGTGGTAGTATATTTAGATGATGTAACGATATACTCAAAATATAAGGAAGAACACATTTAATATTTGACTCAGATATTTGAAAGATGTAGGAAATATGGAATATATTTGAACCCTAAGAAAACCATCTTTGGCATAGAATAAGGGAAGCTACTAGGTCATATTATATCTCAAGAAGGAATTAACATCATGCATGAGAGGATAAAAGCAATATCTCAACTCCCTTTTCCTCACAATAAAAAGGCCATGCAATCTTTCTTTGGGAAAATCAATTTTGTAAGAAAATTTACTCTTGATTTCACCAACACCATCAAACCTTTACAAAGAATGATTCAAAAAGATG
>SNQJ01S0151343.1:12410-35048 GCA_010110895.2 Picea sitchensis
TTAAGCATGAATTTCTTTCCATTTTAGCATTTAACTTAAACCATAAACAATTATGTTGCAGCAACTAATATCACAAGACGAAACACCATGCACAAGTACACAAGAAGTATCCTGGGAAACCCTCTTCAAAAAGGGAAGAAAACACATCCAATCCTTTGCTATATTCTTCAAGAGAAAGACCTTCACCACCAAGAAAACCTATCACACAAAAGGGTGCTTGCAAACCCTATAGGACTATCACCCAAGAGAGGTGTGCACTTTTCCCAAGAAGATGTACTTGCTGAAATTTCCAAACTCACACAAAAGATATGATTCCTCAATGGGGAATCTACCTTTACTAATATTAGACTTGACCTGTCAACAGAAGTTTCTATTGGCACAATGGGGACAACCTCTTTAACTCACAATATAATTACTAATAACCAGATTAATTATCTTTTACATTAATTATCAATTACATTAAGATGGGGCCGACCTGTACCCTTTACATTACAATTAGGGTTACAGACAGTTTTGATTCTTGAACAATATAGCAAGAGATCTCATACACCTACTAGTTCTCAGCCATTNATTACACAGAAGAACCACTCTCACTAGTGCTCAACCACTAGGATCACGTTCACCTGTGCTCGTTCACAGGCACGTCCACTCAACAGAGCTTCTTTCCCACTACATTACACAGGAGAGTCATATGGAGTTCATCATCTCAACTCTCTGCTTAGAGGAGCATAATACATCATCTTCATCTTTGTCTCGTGACAATGCACCCATCTCTATGGGAATTCACACGTTCACCTTGTGCTCAACCACATGCATGTCCAACTCAGCATATCTCCTTTCTCACTACATTACACAGGAGAATCATCTGGAGTTCTTCTCAAATCTCTGTAAGGAGGAGGCCATATCTATGTTCTAGATTAGTCTCACATAGGAACCACACACCCCTCTCAGGGGATCTCTCTTAGGTCGAATCAATCATTTTGTGTCCTGGAGAATGTCTCACATAGCTGTAATCATCAACACTTTGTAGTTCATCGACGAATTCAAATTTTGACTGTTGATTGACGCGTGGGGTTGTGGTATAGGTTACATGAAAATTTAACTTATCCATCAAATCAAAAATCCTATCTTACCTCATCTAGGGGTGTCCCATCAAATTAACAAGCCTTTTCATGTTCACAATAAACTAGTATGATCGACGTCGAGAAAATAGCAAGGTCTTTTGAATGGAACAACAAAACGGATCATCTAGGATTTTCGGTGTAGAATGACGAAGGTTCGATGAAAAACCCTAGCATTTGGTGACCTATTAGTCTTCTGATAGTTAATGAGTGAATCAGCGTCGAAAATGTTTCTTAAACATTGTTTCGTTGATACCTTTAGGAAACATTTCTAACGCCGATCAAAATCATCGTACAATGATGACGTGGAAATGATAACATGGAAGTACAAATATGACATGAAAAACCTCAAAATATGACATGGGGAAAATACTGATACATACAAACTATTTACGGGGAAAAGACACGTGGTTGTTGATTTTGACCTCTACATGAGAAATGGTTTTTTCGGCATCAGTGATTTTCTTTAGACATACATCCCTAGATACAACATCCTATCCTACCAATGTCAATGATGTATCAGCGATCGACGATCAACGATTTGTTGTGGTTGTCTGTATTTGTGATTTATATCTTGGATCTCGCCGATGCAGAAAACATATCGCCGATATTAAAGAGTTGTACTATAGACCATATTTTTTTGATCGATGCCCGTTGAAAAAGTTTAAATCATGTACATTTTAGGCCCTTCATGCCATGTTACTAAGAGAAAAGGTCAATTTGATCAACAACCTCAAGGCAAACCAAATATAATCGATGATGAAACATAACAACCGAAAAAACCAATTGATCCCTACACAACTGACTCTATTCAGAAAAGATAAAGTGGTACCCAAAAAGAAAAATTCGCAAAAACTTTTAGGGTGTGTTGAGTGCTCAACAAAATCTCTTCTCCTTCCCTCATGCTTATCCTATGCAAATTGGTTGAGAAACCATGTGGCTTTATTCTATTTCTTTTCAATCATAACCTTTTCTATCAATGTGTACACAAGTTCCCGGGTTCACAAATCTGAATCTACTTATGGGCTTTAGCTTTTCCACCCCCTTTCCTTTTAATCGCAATCCATGTCCTTTATAAACAAGAGTAGGGTAGGTCATTCATTGGAATGAGTCCATTTAGTCATTCATTCCCTACGGTGTTGCTCCACTTCTAGTGAGAATCCATAGCCTCGGCGGAGTCACCCTAACATCACAGACCTTGCTCCGCTACCAACGAGCATTCATATCCTCGATGGAGTTATCTTCATACCCTCTTGAACTTTACACTCTTTTTATGGATCATATTTTTCTAGAATAAATACTGAGAGTGAGTCAGATATGAGGATATATTTTCTCTGACAAGGTGAAAGTGTTAAGGTGGAGCTTTTCCTAGCTTTGTCCATAGGTACATGTGATTCTTTCCATCTAGTCATATTTCCATTTAGTGTTACCATTCCACTAGGAAGATATTGCATTTCTTCCCCAAGTAATATGCTTACAAAAACAAATATGATTTTGAAAAATTGTATTTTCCCAATGTCTCTTATTTTGCATGTCAATGTAGGTCAAGAGAAAAGACTTCTTCACCGTATTTATTAAATTCAACTATTTATTTACAAAACACAACTTAACTAAAATAAAATAATCAAGCAAAAGAAAGAAAGAAAAGGAGTTCAAAAAGGTCTTCCCTAAACCCACACACTTACCTTGATCAAAATGTATGCTAAAAGATATTTAAATTTAGGAGAAGTATTGTTTTAAGACCTGGCCATTCACCGGGAGGGCGTAAAATTCCCCTCTCAGGTTATACAACCGGTATGTGCTTGCCCCGATCTTCTCATCCACCTGGAAAGGTCTGAGCCATAGATTTTGGAACTTTGAGTTTTTTCCTTTGGAATCGTTTTCTTTATCCCACTTCAAGACTAGGTCTCCTACTTCAAAAAAAAATTATGTCGCCTTATGTTTGTCAAACCATCTTTTAACTACTTGTTGATGAGAAATGAACTTAACTTTAGCCTTTTCTCTTTCTTCATCCAACATGAGAAGGGTATCAATCCTTTGTTGTAGAGTGGATGAGGGATGACCTCTTGATGTCTGGGAAAGTTGTAAATATGGAAGATACATTCCATTGGGGAGAATGGCTTCTTGTCCATATACTAGAAAGTATGGAGAGTTTCATATGGCTTCTTTAGGTGTTACTCCATCAGCCCATAAGGCATTATGAAGAAAATTATGCAATTTCCTATGATTCTCAACAACTGTTCTTTTTTAAATCCTCACCAGGTTTTTATTGGTTGACTCTGCTACCCCATTCTCTTGTGGATAGTAGTTTTCATAATATCTTATTATGATCCCCTTATCAAGCGTGAATTCTATCAAAAGTATGGAAGAAAACTGGGAAGTATTGTAAAAAATGATAATGGAGGGAAATCCAAACCTTGTTATTAGTTATTGTTCTAAAAATTGGATTACTACCTTTTCATTAACGTGCGTGAGAGGGATATCCTCCATCCATCTCATAAAATAATTTGGGGCAGTCAAGATATATTTATGTTATTTCGATGAATTGGGAGTAATTTCTCCTATGACATCTATTCCCCATTGTTTTAATGGTCTGGATGTGATCACTAGCTGGAGTGGAACGACTTCCCTCTTTTCTCTACCGACGCTTATTTGGAAAAATTTACATTTTCTGACATATTCATGAGCATCCCTAAACAGAGTAGGCCTGTAATAACTAGCCCTTAATATTTTGTGAGCAATGGTATCTCCCGCAAAATGTCCACCTATTGGGTCATCATGGAGTTCTCTCAATACCTTTTTTGCATCGTCCTTTTCAATACATATAAGGAGTACTCCATCATAGTTTACTCATAAAAACAAAGAATTTATGAGTTGATATTGAGTGCATTTTAACCCGAGGGCTCTCCTTTCTCTAGTTTTTAAGTTTTTCAGACAAGTTTCATGATGCAAGAGATAAGACAAGTTTCCATAATAGGATTCTTTCTCGATATGTACATATAAGACTTCGTTGCACCATAATAATAACACATTTTCCCAACCTAGGTCTTCTGCGTTAATCGGATCTTGGGCTTCAATGGCTAGTTTACACAATCCTTGACCTTTGACTATTTTGGCAGGTTTTATGTCTAGATCAAATTATTGGATGACTTCCATTAAATTTCCCCTTCTTTCTTCCATCTCCTATTGAGTGAATAGAGATCGGGACATTGGATGAGGTACTATGAATTTAGTGTGATTCTTCAGGATATAGGATATGAAATGTTTGACTGCTTTATATACTCCGTAAGCATTTTTGTCTATAGCTAGGTAGTTTAGTTCAGATCCTTGGAGGTTGTTTCTCATAAAGGACACTGGTGCTTCATTTTTTTCATCATCATTTTTGGTAAGTACTGCATCCAAGGATTGGTCAGAATCAAAGGTATAAATGAAAAAAGCTTTGCTGAAATCAGGGCTTCATAACACTGGTGCTTGGGAGATGGAAGTTTTGATGTTATGGAAAGCACCTTTATTCTCTT
Source organism: Picea sitchensis (assembly GCA_010110895.2). Taxonomy (NCBI): domain Eukaryota; kingdom Viridiplantae; phylum Streptophyta; class Pinopsida; order Pinales; family Pinaceae; genus Picea; species Picea sitchensis. Next base: position 17,050 of record SNQJ01S0151343.1, read on the forward strand.
CATCCCATTTAAACTCTACATCTTTTTGAATCATTCTTTGTAAAGGTTTGATGGTGTTGGTGAAATCAAGAGTAAATTTTCTTACAAAATTGATTTTCCCAAAGAAAGATTGCATGGCCTTTTTATTGTGAGGAAAAGGGAGTTGAGATATTGCTTTTATCGTCTCATGCATGATGTTAATTCCTTCTTGAGATATAATATGACCTAGTAGCTTCCCTTCTTCTATGCCAAAGATGGTTTTCTTAGGGTTCAAATATATTCCATATTTCCTACATCTTTCAAATATCTGATTCAAATATTGAATGTGTTCTTCCTTATATTTTGAGTATATCGTTACATCATCTAAATATACTACCACACACTTATTAATCAATCCCTGGAAATCTACATCCATGGCCCTTTGGAAGGTTGCCCCTGCGTTAATCAGCCTAAAGGGCATGCATTTATAACCAAAGGTTCCCCACTTGGTTCAGAAGGTATTTTTTAATCAATCATCTTATGAAACCAGGACCTGGTTATATCCAGAGAAACCGTCTAGGAGAGAAAAAATTTCTTTGAGGCAGGATGTTATGCATTCAGAGTTGTTCCATTGAGGTGGGGTGGGTAGTTATTTTTGATGTTACATTAGAGTTCTGAAATCCACACACAACAGACAGATCTCCCCAGACTTCTTTTTTGAAAAGCACCAAATTGGCTACTACCCATGCAGAGTGTCTGACTTGGAAGATAATCTTGGAATCTAATAATTTATTCAGCTCTTGATACATTAGAGGTTCGAGATGGGTGGTACTTTGTAAGATTTTGTTTGAAGGGTTTTACTCCATATTTCAAGCGGGGATCATTATCTTTGGAATGTCACGAGTATCATACATTTCCAATTCTTGGTAAGACCAAGCAAAGAAATCTCGATATTCTTTAAATAGTTTAAGATAAGATTTCATGTCTTCTTTGGACACTGTTTTTCCTAGATTTACATTCTTGGGGTTTTCAGGGGTCCCTAGGTTTATAGTTTCATATATAGGGATTGACCTCCTTGTTTTTTCATTCTTTGGTCCCCTGAACCTTTCCTCAAGTCAAAAAAATTCTCCAGATTGGCCACTCCTTTTGGTATCATGTGGAACTTTGGTTTGTCACCAGCATGACCTATTCCCTTCTTTTGTTCATGGATATTTGATTATGTGAGTAGTTCTTTAAATATTTCATCATCAATGGCCAAATACTTAAAATTCTCCTAATTAGTTAGGAATAATAATACCAATCACATTCATCCCCTTCAAAGAATTTTCATTTAGAAATGTTGTTAGGTACCGATGGTTTGTAGAAAAGTTCTACTACAAACCTTAGAAGCCCTTGAGGCTTCATAGTATTCTAAAGGATATAAACTTGAGTCTGCAGTATCTAGAGCATCAACAAGGGTACTTTGCATCCTGGGAACAATGGTAATGTTAAAGGCCTCAAAATTGTATGCACCTCTTTTTGGTAATTTCTTAAGTGAGGTGAATTGCAATGGATAGTACTCTTCACTTTCCTAATGATAATTTTGGAGTCTCCAAAAACTTTCAATTCTTTGATGTTTAGGTCTATGGATTTCTTTAGTCCACACAGTTCAGAGCTTCATATTCAAAGTGTTATTAATGCATTCAAATTCTGTCACATTGGGATAAGTTTTGTTTCCATTTGGGTCCAATGAGAGGGATATATCCTTCTCAGGCCTTCTTGCAATTTATAACCATCAAAGTATAAGGTCCAAATTTGTGGAGAAGTTCTAACTTCTTCATGTCTAGCTATTTTAATAATTTCAACCTCCTTGTCTGCTACTTCTGTTGGAGCATATTGACATAGGATGTTTTCTTCTGATGATTCGATTGTTGTTTTTGTTTGTGAATTTTTGTCTTCTTTCCACCAGCATGAGATGATCCATGACATGAATGGGGAGTAGATGGGGTGCACCGGTAGCTCCGAACACTCTAATATAGGTGCTTGTCTCTTTGAGGTACCAGTGGCCAACTTTAGCTATGATATTTTTGGATTCCACTGAAAGCCTATGGAATTCCTTTCTAAAGATAATGAAGCATATCCTATATATGAACCCATCACATATCATGGCATACAATCTTTTGTACCTATTCTCCCAAGATGCAAACTAAACGTAATACGGGAAATTTGGAAATATGCCGGCTTAAATTCATAGCTAGCGGAAATGTTTCTTGTTAATTCGTCCGACTAAGTAGGATGCCATGTAGAAGATTGGAACTTCTCCTTCTTTTGATGTCTGGGCCTGTAGGATATTAATACTCATTTGTTTGGAGATAATGGCTCCCAAATTGAAACTACTCCTAGAAATTGCCATGGTATACGTTAAGGGAATCCAATCTTCTAAAAAAGAACTCGAAACAATCATTTTCTCCATATGTCGGAAATAAAATTCATTAAATACATGTAGGGCTCTTTGAGATTTACCATGTTGTACCAGTCGGTGTTTATGTTTGTGAATTTTTTGTCTTCTTTCTCCACCATGAGGCTAGTAACTTGTTGGTGTCATGATACTCATAAAAATTTGACCATGGTACATTGTTTAACCTTTCCTATGGGACCTAGGTCCCTCAGTTTATAATAATTTTGTACCTCAACTAGAAGGAAAACACCGATGCACATTCTCCCTCCTCATTGTTGACCATGCATTTCACTATGACTGGATGGTCAATTATCCATCCTAATATCTCGATGCAGGGCACAACTAGGGTCCAACAAGCCACCAAGTGCAATATGATCGCCTAATATTCAGGAAAACTTGCTCATCCAATACCCTGATGTATGGGTTGTTGTGAGGTGTGAACTCCGAGTAATCCTCCTGGTTGATTTTTCTATACATGTCTCCCCAATGCGGGAGCACCACCTTATATCCAATGCTTTCCTCTGTGTCATTGAACGTCGGAGGTTGGGTAAACTCCTTTTTTGGTAGATGTGTGGATAATTGATTCTTTCTTTTTTGAAAAAATCAATATCTTTTGCAACGCCCAGTGTAGACCCTTTTCCGTCCTTCGGTTCCTTCATCTTGGACATTCTTGTAGAACGCATAGTCATTGGATTTCTTGGAGGCATTTTTCTGCAAAAGAAAAAAAATGTTTATAGTGAGCCTCCATCCAACCTCGACAAGTGTGATTGACGCAATAGCAAGTGCATAAATGATAAAGATAATGCTTACCTCTTTATTTTAATAAATTAACCTGGTCTTACTGGTAATCAGAGTTAGAGAGAAGGTTGTAATATCCTTGATGCTTTCTCTTGCTCCTTCATCTCCTTTGGGGAATCATTGATTTAAGAGAATGCCATGTTTGGGTATGACCTTGTAAATTTAAGCAAAAAGTATACTTACCTTGTCACAACAAGTCTTAAATTAGGGAGTGTAAATGCAATCTGTGCAATCTATCACAGAATCTACACCATTCTTAGGATTAAATGCAAGGTAGGCTGGCGGCGCAAGAGAGGGTTACTTCGTACTTCATTGATGAATTCAAATTTTGATTTTTGATTGGCACACGGGATCGTGGTATAGGTTACACAAAAATTTAACTTATCCATCAAATCTTAAATCCTGTCTAATCTCAACTAGGGGTGTCCCATCAAATTACCAAGCCTTTTAGTGTTTACAAGAAACTAGTATGATCAACGTCGAAAAAATAGCAAGGTATTTTGAATGGAACAATAGCATGGATCGGTCAATATTGTCGATGTAGAATGACAAAGGTTCTATGAAAAACCCCGACGTTTGGTGACCCTGCTCCGACTGTTGATAGTTAATGAGTGAATCAGTGTCAGCAATTTTTTCTTAGAAATTGTTTCGTTTATACCTTTAGGAAAAAGTTAAAGCTGACTAGCGAAATGGAATCATACAGCGTTGATGTGGAAATGTTGACATGGAGAAGTACAGATATGACACGAAAAACCTCAAATACAAATGGTGAGGAAAATCTTGAGTCATCACAGAACTGGAAGACAAAGAACCTGCGGTAGTTTGTTGATTTTGACCTCTGCATTGAGAAACATTTTTTTGGCATGATGATTTTCTTTAGACATACGGCGGATACAACGTCCTATCTTCGATGTCGAAATGTATGCGACCGATGAATGGTCCGGCCATTTTTATGGATTTGAATGCCGTAATTTTTTGGATTTTATATCTTAGATCTAGATCTTTGAAAATGTATCGGTGATGTTAAAGAGTTGTACTATAGACCATAATTTATCGATCGACGTCCGTTGAAAATTTTTAAACCGTGTACATTTAGGCCCTTCGTACTACCGTGTTACTAAGAGAATGGCCAAGTCAACAAGCCTCAATCCAAACCAAATTTGTCGATGATAAAAAATAACAACTGAAAAAAATAATTGATCCCTACACAACTAACTCTATTCAGAAAAGACAAAGTGGTGCCCAAAAGAAAAATTCACAAAAATGTTTTAGGGTGTGTTGAGGACTCAACAAACCTCGAGGATCATGTTAACCCCTACACAGTTGGATCATGTCATTAAGTTAGAGGATGACATGGTAAGTTCACATAGAGACACATAGACTCCAAATATTCTCCATGTCACCTTCCATGTAAGCATGTGACACATGGCACGCTAATCTGGGGACAAAAGTTTTAATTTGGCCATAATTGGAGCATATAAGGTCAAAATTATGGGAAATTTAAAATGTAAGTATATAGTGACAAGGATTTGTTGTGCCAGGCACCAAAACCTTCCCTTTTTCTTGTTTCATTACTCAAAGAGAAAGTTTCTCCCAAGAAATAGAGACCCTCCTTTTTTTCGTCATAAGACTCTCTTGAGTTGTTGCAAAGGCTAAGTCATTATCATTATCTTCATTGAGACTTTCTCAACATTTCACTTAAATTTTTTCTAACTTTCAACTCATTGACTCTGAATATATTGGTGAGTTAATATTTTCCTCATTGATATAGCCAGTATCAATGAGTTAGTGGTTTCTATGCTGAAACTGGAGAAAGTTCAACCCCTAGCAAAATTTTTGATATTGACTTTGTGTATCAACAACAATGAAGTCTTTCTCTTCGACACATCGACACTCATCGTGCCATCACCGTTGATACAATTTTTACTTGAGTTTTGGTGAGTCCCTATTGATGTATTAGCACTAATGAGATTGTCTTTGTTGACACAACAGCATGCATCTATCCATCACCATCGATACACTAATACTCTAACACTTAAATATTTCAAAGTAAAACCCTCCTTCACATATCAATGGCGGTAACATTATCATTGTCAATACACAAAAGGGACCAACTTATTTCCATTTGATATTTTTGTGTTAGGATGGTTTAGATAATACTCACTGATCGACTAGGCAAGTTTAACTCATGATCACCAATACATGTTTTTCCTACATTATTTTACATGCCAAGTGAAGGAAAAGGTTATAAATCCCTGAAAACTCTTTTATTTTTCACCATTGCACTAGCATCCATTACACTAAGAGCACATTTGATAAAGGATCCCCATGACATAATCACTCAACAACTAGCCTACTTCTCATCCACATATCAAGTTCAATTTCTAGGTAGGCACAATTTTATTTGCTCCACGTGTCTCTTTGACGCTTTTGGTTTCATTTTTTCGATTGTAAGGTTGAAATGAGAGAATGGAGTTCGACCTTAAAACTATCATCCAATACCTTCCTCTTTACCCAACTCCATCAAACCTCGACAGCCCGAATTCCCCTTTCCTCTGATACCCTAGTTTGTCTCCCGATGGACTAAGTGTTTCCCCCCTCAAGAGGTTTGTTCCCTAACCCATCGAAACCATTCGAGCTTCACCAAAAGAACCTTGACCTAATTAGTTCACTCAATCCCCGTTTCGATTCTCCTTGACTATGGCCTAAGTGGGTCATCCTTTGGCATGAACCATGGATAAACGGGCATCGAGCTCAAAGGAATAGGATTAGGTCTAGAGTTACCCCATTCCTAGGAGTAACTAGAGTAGATCATGTCTTTTGGTCCACAATGGAAAACATGATCCCAACCATGACGATTATTGACATGTCCATAGATGGAATCTTGGCATCTGTAATGTACCCACCCACTCACAAGTTGGCCACACTACTTCAAAAAACTTCTGAATAATTTCGAATTGATGAATTTTAGTAATTAACAAAGAGGCATGAATTATTCACATGCGAAGATCATGATTCATTCTAAAACATAAAATAAATGAATACAATTCCATACACAACAATAATCCAACAAGCATGCATATTATAAACATGAATCTCATAAATAATAATTAATACACAATGAGAATAAATATACATGTAAATGAAACCATGACATAGAGAACTTATCTTTAATGGGAAGTAAATGACCAACTGGCTGGAGACCAAGGAAATTCCACCCAACCATAGACATTGTTGTTCCAAGTCTCAACAAAAAAAATGTCACCCCCGACCCAAGGTTATGAATCCACAAGGACGGTTCTAGAGTGTTAATTGGCTTCCCAAACCGTCAACACTCAATCTCTCTCGCGATTCTCCAAGCACTTTGAGCAATCCAAAGTACACCATTTGTATTCTTTCTAGCCTGCTGGCAAGAGAATGGACACCCTTCTACGCCATGCGATTACCTCAAGTTGTCCCACCTCCTTCTAGGGCTCTAATTCATATGGTCAAGAATCTCCATCAACAGCTCTTTCGGAGTTAGGTAGTTGTGAGAAACAATTAACACATACCAATGCATCTTAGACATGCAAGCATTAATTCATGGTTTGAATACACCAACAACCATTACAGCCAACAAAATAATCTCTCCTCTCCAACAATTAGTTTTCTTTCAAGACAAGATCAAAATGGATAAGGAATAATGAATGGGTGAAAGAGTAGATGGAGAAAGAGAGAAAAAATGAAGAGTGTGAACCATGAACAATGAAAAATAACAATGAGAGTGAACCCCCAAACAACCAAAGATGGTTTTATATATTTTTTGGAATTAAATATCCACATGGACTTCCCAAAGCTCATGTATCTGATATTATCCATTAAAACAAAAATAGGTAAATAAAATAAAATAAATACTTAGACCCTCAATCCCCTTCTCTCATGGAATCCCTTATCCCCCTATAACTCTTGTTCTTGTAGGTCTAGTGTGATGTATTTTATTGTAATAATGATCAAAACATTACATTTCCTAGGAGCGGCCTCTTTTAATTGTTTGGGCACTTAGTCCTTTCATAGAATTAAAAATAAAATATTTAATATGGAGAATCAAACTAGGGTATTACAACATCCCCCCTCATTTAAATTTACAATTCTGGTCAACCCAGGCTCATCACATCCAAGAAAACCAATGTATGGGAGATGGTAATCCATTGTCACCATAATGTATGCTAGTCCTTATTTCGTAAAAAAGTATTTTCTTAATTTGTTGGGCATGTGGATGAGGATATTTGGTTAAATTTGGATAATGGATCACTTGGGAAATTGTGTTGATTCTTGTTTTACCTTGGTGGTTAGTTTCTATGCCCTAGTCCCATGTTGCCACCGCCTAGGGAAAAAATGGGTACTACTGGGGGGGGCTCATGAGGGTAATGTTTCCTTCCCCACCATACTTAACACTTCCCATCCTAGAACCTCATAGTCTACCAAATTTGACAATGGTTCATGGTCCATTCTCTCATGTGAAGAAGGGGTTGAAATTGAGGTTGATGCAACTACTCTATTTATCTATGTTATGTTATAATTGATAATACCACCCCAAAAGCCTCAGGACAACTTGATCTCTATCCCTCTAATGGTAATATCCTAAATGCATTGATCTGAATGAATGCACCAAATTATAAAGGACAATATCCCAGTAGAAAAATGAAGGAATGAAGCTTGAAACCTTATGAAGGACTTACAAATGATAACTAGGCATCAAAGGAAAATGAAGGGGTTTAGAATGAGAAAGGTACCGATGAAAGGGTATCTCAAGACAACAAGAGCTCCCTCTACAAAGGAACTCTATGAAATGGATTCAATGACACCATAAGCCATGAACTAAGCCCTAAAACCACCTCACTATCACACTTACTCTTGAAGAGTTTTATTTGTTTCTTGCTTCCCTTGGAACCTATCCCTCTACTTGGGTTCTTTTATTTCTTGTATAGGTGGCACACTAATAGGTTTGGATGAAGGCCCTCCCATAATTAAAATTTCCAACTCACATGAGGTCCTAGGATAGTGTGATGATGCTTGAAGGGAATCTTGAGGTGAATCACTTGCATAATTTATATCTTAAGTTACAACTTACTTTCCATGATTTAAGGACTAGTGTTTCTTGTGAACCTTTTCTAACCTTGTCTTATACTTTGGTTTTGTTGGCCTTGACGTAGCTCTTTGATGGAGGTTTGGGCTTGTACCAGGGATGTTGTGCATTGTGGGATAAGCCTTAGCGTCTGAGAGTAGTGGGTGTTGGCACCCAAAGTTTTGGGTCGGTTCTTGTGATGCATGAAACAAAGTTATGTGCTCATTTCATATTTTTGTGTGCACCTAAGGAAATGTGTATGGATATGCCATAGAGTGCACATCAGTTGAGCTTTTTTCTGTGTGCCATGTACAAAATACACCGAGCGTCGGTCTATTTTTTGTGGGTTGCATCGAAAACCAAGAAGTGCCATCAAAATAAAATAAAATAGAATCCTTGGAAATCTCGAGAATAATTTTTTATGTGACATATTAAGACGTGGGGCACACAAAAGATTAGCTAGACAGGAAATTAAAATTTCCCTTGGTTCAGAGAGTCTACATAAAACACTAGAATACATCAAAGGCATGTGAGGCAGTTGGATCAGAAAAGAAAGTGGAGCATGTGAAGAGACAGTGCTCCCCAATAGTGAAGGATATAAAAGAGAGTTCTAAGATCATAAAGTAGGTTAGCTCAGGAGTTAATAAGTCAGATAGTTTTGAGTTATCTCAGCTACCAGTATCGAGGTTACTCCGATCCTGTTGTAGTCCAGTTATGTTTCAAATATATTCTTATGTCTTTTTTCTCTCTAAGTCCTAAGGAAAGACGTATGACAAATTATGTTGTATTCCCACTATTTTATATAGTAATGATATGAAGTTTTATGGATTTCCTAAGAAGCTATTCAATGCATTATATATCTCTGATGTGATGGAATGCTTCTAGTAATAAAGATATGGAATTTATATTCTATTATGTATCTTTTATCAATGAGTTGAATATGTGTGTGTATTGGTTTAGTTCTTAGTCCTTAATATATGATTTACATGGATTCCAATTGCGGTAATGTTTAGGTATGTTTAATCATTCATCTTAGAAATGAGATCTTGGATCTCTATGATCCTCTCTGCATCTCGGTGAGACCTTCCTTGGACTTGGACGAGGATTGATATGTCGGTGCTTTGGGGTTTTGATGGACAACTCTAGATGAACCTGGGTCTAAATTCTGACTTAGAAGGGCAGTACACAAGTGTAGAATGAGAGCAAACCAACAAATGGTTCAGTTGAGACCTGAAGTCTTGTTGAGATTGATCGAGGAAAAGAAAATTGAGCTAGCATCCTTCTATGGAGGAGATTCAAGACTAGATAGAAGAAAGAGCCGATTAAGATGCAAGGATTGTGGGTGAATGTGAATGAATGGAAAGGAATATATATTTACTCGGGATATGCATGAGCTCTTCTTTGTGGAATTTCCATGTATATTGCATGAATAGTTGAAGAGACAAGCTAAAGTCAATTTGGTTGTGTTACCACTGGAGTCGATAGTTTGGGATCGAGCCAAGATTGATAGTTTGAAGGTGTTAGATAACAGGTGTACTTGAGATATTTATATTTTGTTTGCTTGAGTGGGCGGGAATAAATTAATGAGTTTTTCCTTAGAATATCTTGATTATTTATTGGGATGTTGACCAAATTTGGTCATCTATATTTCCCACTCTTGGATTAATAAAATACTTGATATAAAAAGAAAACAATTTTTGAACTATTATAAGTTCATTATGTATCCTAGGTCTCAGCTTCACTACTCATTTTTTGGATTCAAAATCCAAATTCATATGCTCAAGATATCAGAGGTTTTAATCAAATCAGAAAAAGCGCTTCTTTCACGTGGAACAAAGCCATTTTTTTTTGGAATTACAATTTTTCATGACTATGTCCATTATCTTAGATTGTTTCATGGAATACGCCATATAAAAATCTTAAAGTAGAAACCTCGAAAATCCATGTAATAAACCATATAATAATCTTGTGGATATACCACGTAAATCCATGGAATAAACCATGTAAAAAATCTTGTGGATATACCATGTAAATTTTGAAAATATTCCCCTTTCCCCCTTACCTCTTTCACTCCATACTTTATTTTTTTAAATTACTTCAGCGACAAACTCACAATACTCCCCAACCCACCACACTTCATACTCCCTTACCTCCTTATCTCCCCATCCCCCTTATATCCTTCCCTCATTCATACTTAATGTCATTTTACCTTACTCTTCGTGGTAGTTCACTCATCCTATCCCCTTACCTTCCCTCATTCCCTCATCCTCGACTCCACTCCTACCCATTTCCATTCCCCTTATCTCCCCTCACTCCATACTTAAACCTTTTCCATACTCTTCGACAGATTAATTCATTACCCCCCTCATATCCCTCAAGGATTCATTCATTACCCCTTCATATCCCTCACCTTCCTCATCTGCTCCCTACAAACTACTCCCCACTTCATTACCCCCCTCATATCGCTCACCTTCCTCACCCGCTCCCTACAATATACCCCCCATCTCAGCCTATGCCACTCATCTACCTCTGACACCTAAATTTATCCACCTCCCTAGCAAGGTAACCCCCACCTCACCCTACATCACCCCCCATCTCCTCCACCTACGTTTCTCCACCTCCCTAGCTACCCACTACTACTTCCTTCTTAAACTCTCTCGTACACTTAACATGTTAACCACTCTTATCCTAAGATTATTACATAAACCATTAACCAATGAGAATTATCCATTCTCAACTAATAAGATTGTTCCACATGGAAACTTGTGAAGAGATGAAAAGTGGAATTATATGAATGGTTCCATATGGCAGTTCATGGAAGGAGACACATGGAACTTAATCATTAGTGACATGTGGCAGCTTATTAGTGGTGACACATGGTGACATATTATTGATTATATTTGGTGTCTAATGAGAATGACACATGGCATGTTGTTATAAACCAATACGATTGTTCCACGTGGAAACTTGTGAAGAGATGAAAAGTGGCATTATATGAATGGTTCCATATGGCGACTCATGGAGGGAGACACATGGCACTTAATCATTAGTGACATGTGGCAGCTTATTAGTGGTGACATGTTCGGGCTCCATTGTCCATTCCCATTCATTGCATTTCCTTCCATTTCCTTCCATTTCCATCCTCCATTCATCCATCCTCCCTCCTTCCATTCCATCCATCCATCCATCGTCCATCCGTCCATCCATCCTCCCCACATCCGTCCTCACTCCATCCATCCTTCCTCCATCCATCCATCCATCCATCCATCCATCCATTTCCTGTCCATCCATCCATCCTCCATCCATTCCATCCATTCCATCCATCCATCCGTCCATCCATTCCATGTCCATCCTTCCGGCTCCTTCCGTCCTCCTTCCATCCGTCCATCCATTCCTCCATCCATCTTTCCTCCATCCATCCATCCGTCCTTCCGATCCATCATCCGTCCGCTCCATCCATCCATTCCATCTTTCTTTGTCCTTCATCCGCTCCTTCCCCATCCATCCTTTCATCCTCCATTCCTTCCTCCATTCCTCCTCATCCATCCATTCCATCCCGTCCTCATCCATCCATCCATCCATTATCCTCCATGTTCCTGTCCATCCGTCCATCCGGGTCCCAGTCCATGTCTCCTCCATCCATCCATCCTTCATCCATCCCACGTCCATCCACGTCCATCCATCCATCCTCCATTTCCCTCCATCCATCCGGCCATCCTTTCCATCCATTCCACTGTCCTCTCCCTCCATCCTCCATCCATCCATCCATGTCCATCCATCCATCATCCATCCATTCCATCCGTCCTTCCTTCCGTCCTCCATCCACTCCTTCCTCCATCCATCCATCCATCCATCCATTCCGTCCTCCATTCCGTCCTCCATCCATTCCTCCTTTTCATCCTCCGTCCATCATTCCATCCATCTCCATTCATTCAATCCTGTATATGGTGGAGGGTAGGTGGATAGCATATTTCAATTGTGGTGAGATTGATCATGTATCACGATTTTTCACTAAGTCGCACGTGCTCTGTGCATATTTTTATAGTATTGAACATGTAAATGAAGAATATTCTGACTTGTTGAAGAAGTGGGACAAGAAGGAAAATTGTAACATGGTGCATGCCAAGCCAAACAGAAACAAGAATAAGAATGGGGAATAAAATGTCTGAGTAGTAACCCATGGAAGGTAAAATACAATGATAGACTTCGAGCATGGTGAAGGATCGAGTCAACAACCAAATGGAAAGATAAGGAAGGAACCCCAACCCCCTCCAAAATTTGATGTAAAACATCGAGGCGGTTTCTACACAATGTGTAGAAAATGATGAAAGAATAAAGAAACACATGAAGGATACAGCATGACTCGTACATCTCTTGAAGAGGCATAGATATGAGAGGAAGAGAAGAGGGTGATGCAGATGTCTCTAAAGGAAGCATGGATCTATGAAGAAGTGAAGCAGGTGAGACAGAGGTTGTTGGAAGAATATTTTGTGCATGAAGACTTACGGCGTGTAATGCAAAGATCTTTGGAGGACACACACATGTGTGAGGAAATTCAACATGCAACCCAAAGATCAATAGAAGAAGCGGTCGAGAAAGACTATCACGGTGACACAACGAAAATCTTATGAATAATAATAGTGAGAAGAGTTGCAATGCAAAACATGTGCAAAATCCTTGTGCAACCTCAGTCGTATGGAAGAATCCAAAGATCAATTAAATACCTTCTTACATTGTTGTTTTTTGTTTCTTAAGGATACATAAACTGTAAGTAAGTTATTGAATGTTAGCGCGCATGGGGAAATAATAAGGAGAGGGACCACCATGTATAAACTCTGTTACGAGGAGATAGTGCATGCCGGTGGTAAAATATTACCTGCACTAGATAGAGAGTTCAATATCAAAAGCCGAACTTCGTGGGTGATATGGATGGTGTCATGTTGGATATGGAATCTAACATGAACATTTTACTAAAGAAGTCTTGGGAAGTTATGGGTAAGCCTAAGTTGGTATGGCCACCCATATAGATTTGTTTAGCTAATAAGTAAAAGATCTATCCCATAGGCCAACTAGAGCAAGTAGAAGTGAACATCTGAGGAGTGGAAACAATGGCCAACTTTGAATTCATCGATATCATGGTGTCTAATTTGATGAAGAAGCAGATGTCCTTTGAAATTGACACCTTTCACATGGTCATGACACTAGACCCATATGAGGGAGACCAATACAATGAGCTCATCGATGAGGATGCACGAAGCTCGACCATAAAAATTATTTACAATGTTACGAGGCATAGAGATAACTACATCAACACCAAGGAATATGGAGAAATAAGATTACAATGTTACGAGGCATAGAGATAACTACATCAACACCAAGGAATATGGAGAAATAAGATGGAGGAGTTTCAAATATTATGACATATATTTTGAGGATGCCCTAGGTAGATGGAAAAATAATCTCTATGAAGTGTCCACGCGCAGATCCGCACGAATCATGAAAGCAGTACGATGGATCAATTCTAAACTTTTTGATGCCCTGTTGTTCAATGGCATCGGTCCGGTGGAGATATTCCTGGAACAGATGGAGAGAACCATTCCGATGTACTAGAGAATTTGGGCCAAGGATGTCATGGTTTGATGGACCCCTGAGGCAGTGATGGGTGACCCACCACCCAAATATTCAGAGCTAGGAGCAGGTAGTCGAGCTTGTAAAAGTATGATTCCATCCTATCATTGACTTTGAACTAGCCAACCAATATAATGGCACTGAGGACCCTCAAGAACATATCTAATTCTATGAATTATGTTGGACTGCTAAGAACATCCTTCAAGCCCAATGGGTCCATCGGTTTGTCCATACCATGGATATGGTTCCTAAAATCTGGTACATTCAGGTGGAACTCTAGAGGCAAAAAAGTGTGTGGGCCCATATGAGTTCCCAGTTTCTTTTGACCTTCAGACTCACTACAAAAGGTCTAGTTCGCAGTGAGGAACTCTATTGGGTTAAGGACTTCATTTTTCATCCGCAGCCAAAGGTCGTCGATCCCAAAGTGGTCTTCTCATACCATCAGTCGATGGTCAAACTAAAAGAAGAAATACATTGATGGAAGGTTAATGTGGAAAATATTGATGATGAATACCCCTGTGACATCCAGATAATAGAATCGGAAGGAGAACACGCACTAAAGGGGAAGGTGGCAGAGACGACCACAAAAGACTATAGTGTCCCCATAAAGACTAATATGCACAATATGTTGATTTTTCATAATCTAGGTTAATCATGAAGTTCATTTCATTTTAGCATTTCACTTAACCATAAACAATAATGTTGCAGCAACCAATATCACAAGAAGAAACACCATGCACAAGAACATAAGAAGTATCCTCAGAAACCCTTGTCAACAAGGAAATAAAACCTAGCCAAATCCTTTGCTATAATATTCAAGAGAAATACCTTCACCTCTAAGAAAGACCTAGCACACAAGAGGGTGCTTAAACCCTAGAACTCTAGTGCCCAAGAGAGGTGCACACCTTTTGCCAAAGATGTGTACTTGCTGAAATGTCCAAACTCACAAGTATGATATGATTCCACAATGGAGAATCATCCCTTACTTATATTAGACTTGTGCAATCAACAAAGGTGTATATTGGCTCAATAGTCACTAGATAATTTATTGTTGTTATTATTAATATTATTATTATTATTATTATTATTATTAATTATCTTTTACATTTATTATTAAACATATTAAGGTGGGGCCGACCTGTACCCTTTACATAACAATTAGCGTTATAGGTAGGTTTGAATCTTGAACAGTGTATAGCAAAGGATCCGATACACCCACTAGTGATCATTCACTAGGGGCACATCCATAGGGATGTCATAGCTCTGATTCACTGCATTACACAGAAGAACTAGGTCTTCACACGTTCACCTATGCTCGTCCATAGGCAATTCCACTCTATATATATGCTTTCCCACTGCCATCGATAGGAGAATCATCTAGAGTCTTCTCGTCAACTCTGTTTCTCAGAGGAGGCTATCACATCAACTTCATTTCTATTCACATGACGATGTGCCCAACACTTTTGATATTTAACATGTTCACCTTATGCTCAGCCACAGGCACGTCCTAACTCAACAGATCTCTTTTCCATCGAATAATCATCTAGAGTTCCTATCACTCTCTGAATGGAGGAGGTCATCTCTACGTTCCTAACTCTATCTCAGGTAGGAACCACGTACCCTTCTTAGGGGATTTCTCTCAGGTTTGTAAGTTGAGAGAAATACTTCCACAGTTTCTATGTTCCACATCTCACAAGTTTGTAAGCTGGAGGATGTCTCCCATAGCTTCATTCATCAACACTCCCTCTCATCTAGGGAAGCATTCTTTATCATGCCAAGTCTCACACGGATGCATTTTGAATTTTGTCTTGGCTGGAGTTATCGACACTCCCTCTCAACTAGGGAGCCATTCTTCATGAAGTTAATTTGGTGAAGATATCTGTAATCTTCTCATGTGTAGGAAGGTACTACATGTGTACGATTTTCCTATGCATCATATCTTTAAAATAAGGATGTTTCATCTCATTCTATTTCGATCCATCAGGAAACACTAGGTTCTCAAGGAGATTTTACTCACGGCTTTGATCATCATCATAGGATCCATCTCATGGTCAAGTAAAACTATTAGAAGCTTGTGAAGCCACATTTCTTCACACACTCGATGCTTATATACACTGCCTCTATGGTACTCAAGGTCACAATTTTTTGTTTTCTGCTGTATCAAGAAACCATGGCAAACTTCACGGTAGAACATCAACTAGATGTGTTCTTTCGGTCCACTATACTTTCTGCTCAATCTAAATCGGCCTAGCCTGCATACTCACTTTCACACTGGAGGCATATATCGGGCCATATCCAACTATGCCTTGTATATATCTCAATACATGTTTTGTTGTTGTCTTAGTGAGTCTGTCTTGGTTGACTCATGAAATGACTAGGCACATACACTGCATGGTATGAATCCAATCTGGTGTTAACCAGATACATTGGTGATCCAATCAGTTGTGGATCAGTCTCGTCTGAATCATCATCAATATTCTTCTTTAAGTACATCACGGTGGATTTTTCATTCTGTCATACTGAACTTATTTAATATTTTCACTGTATATTTTCCTTGACTCAGGAAAATCTTATCGGTCCTCTGTCATACTTATTGTCCCAAGAAGTAGTGCATCATACTCAGATTCTTCATATCGATTTCAGAAGTCAAGGATTACTTGTATCCAACAACAACGATTTCTGAATAAGTCATCAGGGTCAATTTCTCATCACCAACACTATATAGGTTTGGATCAACAATAATCTTGTTAAACTCATCAATAATCTATCTATCTGCTATAGTTTCCAACTCATGGATGGTAGTATGGATGGAAGTGTATCAGGTTCACTGGGTCAAGTGTCTCATCTTAGACAACTCCCTCTGTTTATGAGAAACCTCTGGCTATAGATCTTGTTTTGTATTTCTCGACACTTCCATCAGCTGCATGCTTGATCTTATAGATCTATTTGGAAGTTACCACATAATTCCCTTTCTGGTCCCTGAATAATATCTTATGCATCATTCTTTAAGATATATTGGTATTCTTCTATTATGGCATCTTGCCATACCGGTTCTCTTGTTGCTTCTCTAAGACAAGGAGTCCCAGCATCAATGAAGTGGCTCATGACTGAAGGATAACTCAAAAATCTCTTTTTCTTTCTTGGAATGTGCTTTGAGAGGCTTGTATGTTTC
Source organism: Picea sitchensis (assembly GCA_010110895.2). Lineage (NCBI taxonomy): Eukaryota > Viridiplantae > Streptophyta > Pinopsida > Pinales > Pinaceae > Picea > Picea sitchensis. The sequence goes on from SNQJ01S0151343.1 coordinate 34,147, forward strand.
TCTGCTTCTTGCTGAGTGAGTCTAGGTAGGCATTTTATGCCTTACTGCAATATCTCTGAACATGTAACCTGGAGATCCTGGATAACCTGGAGTAATCTCTGTCTCCCTTTAAATTGCTGAAGGGGGAGAAGGTATTGTCTCACTGTCAATCTCCATCTGAGATTCTTTGGTTCTTTGAAACACTATCTCTTCTTCAAGGACAACATCTATGCTTGTTTCAATTTGTCTCTTACTAGAGATGTCTTTGAAGATTCATTGTATCCGTTCTTCCTAAAGGATCTAGCTTGGACTTCTTCTCTTCTGGTACATGAATGTATATGGTCATGTACATAGTCCACTTCATATCTCATCTAATATGTTTCCTTCTGCAACCTTCACTATGTCTTCCTCAAGGTTATCACCTATGACCTGAACAAGGTCAACAAAACAACAAGCAAGAATAATACTCTTTTGATAATAGTAGATAAAACAAAAACATGAATAATCATCACAGTAGCTCCTTTAGAGCTATCACTTGTGACCTGTCTGAAGAAAAGATCAAAAGTAATAAATACAATATGAAATGAGGTCAACACTCTTTTAGTGTTGCGATCAAACATTCCTCCATGGTAACCTAGGATCAACAAAAGAAGTTTCTCCTAGAGGAGATGTTAGTTGTATCTATTACATTAAGAATTTATCTCAATATGCTAACATGCTACCAAGTATAATACTTTACAAAGACTTCTACCTCAACTATAGTGTTTACTTGTAAAGGTGTAGTAATCAACTTTGTCGTGTAATTTTGAATCGTATCAGCTTAATTAATCAAACCTGGAACCTGGAGTCTTGTCCTCAAGAATGAGTGTGTGTTGTTTTTCTTCCAAGTCTCCTTCACTCAAGATGACAAGTGCTTTCTTCAA
>SNQJ01S0151344.1:0-23094 GCA_010110895.2 Picea sitchensis
TCAGACTTTGGGGGGCATTCTGTTATCCACAAATTTGGTCATTGTGATGATGTCGTGATGATTTCATGATGATGGAAAATCAAGCTCTTTACCAAGAATACTTTCCTGAGAAAGGTTACAGTTGTCTTCTTCCAGAATTCATACTTTGAAACATGTTCGCAGGCTGCTTATATATTCACCTGCGGGAATGCCTGTTTCCCACAAGCTACCTTAAGATAGGGTGTGAACTTCCCGCACTGTACTCATGGTTAGGGTACATACATGATTTTAAAGGGGAAAAAGATAAATATCTCGAACCTTCTAGAAGGGAATCTTCTAGAAGGATGAGTTGGCTTTCGAGTGGTTACTCAAGTACTGTCATTCCAGATATCTTGGGATCATTCCCTATCCAAGTAAGTAATCTATCTCTTCCTATATATTGAGGAGATTGCTCATGGAAAGGGTTAAGTGAAGAAGTTCAGCAAGTTAGCAAGGGATTGATTAGAGAACAAGTGCAAGACTGTATGGAGGATTGATGCTACAACAGCAAGAGACAACAACAAGGTCATCACATGTGGTAGACTTTCTTCATACATGAGCAAGTGTGTGTGTCAGAGCTGGAAGCCATCGAAAGGAGACCTATGGCATCAAGGCTCAGGTTGTAAGTTTCTCTTTCTATTAATGCAATACAGTAATATGTCCCTTTCCCATAAAGATAATGTCACTTTATTACATAATTCCTTGATCATATGTATAGACTAGTCATTGAATATCTTAACTTGTCTTTACTTAGATTGGTTCGTTTTGTTGTGATCTGGACGAGACGAGAGCATTGAAGCGAAGCTGGGAACAACATAGATCTAAGGAAAGTGGTCATAAGGTATGTCCATAGCCCTTATCTCTTATTTCATTCAATTGGCTAGATCTAGGGAAAGTGTATTATTTTGTCCTGTTTTGTTCTAGATACCAGGTGGATCTAGGGAGGTCAGTTTGTGTCCGCACTCACGGACTTATACTATAACAATCAAGAACAACAATACCAAATGGATTGGGTTCTTCTCTAAGGACCTTAGACTGGGTTGTCTCCTCTTAGTTGATGAGTGGTCACTTGTTCCCATCAACAGGAGGGGGAATGGGTCTGCTGAAAAAGGATAATAAGTGACATATACCACTGCAATCAAGGAGACAAGAGGAATCCAATGGGATAAGTGTAAAAAAAGGTTTTGGGAATGGGGTTGTGTCCATGGGAAAAAAAGGATGAAAAATAATAGGTACAATGATGATTAGGGAAAAGAGAGGAATCCAATGGTTTTTTTTTTAATACTCTTATAGTTTTGTACTCCAGCCTAAAGAATACTAGCATGAAAAAATGCCCAAATTGTGTAGGAATTTCATAACCATAATGTAGGAGTCAAGGTCGTGCAATAAGATATCCCTTCTATTCATTTTATGTTCTAGTCTGGTCCCAAGGGTTGGGGTTTTTAGGGTTCCCATAGAAAATGGTTTTCCCTGTGATATATCTCTTTGATATATGTGTGGGATCGAACAATAGTACTTGGATCAATATAACAGGGAACCAAATCAAAATGCTCGATCGTACCCTTAGTTGTACTACTTGATTACCCAGGTTCTAAAGAGTATCTTCCTAGTTGTTGTTCTCAGTGTCACTATAGCTATCAGGTGGTCAATTGAATAATCTATAGCTAGTTTTAGCAGACCTAGGGAACTCCTGATATACTTGACGTCACATGGGAGTGATGGTCATGTACAAATTCTATCTAATGTGGTACTACTCGAAGGGGTACTAACAAAGGCTACAAAGGTTTCCAGCAAGGTGAAACATTTGTTTCAAGTAACCCCATGAAATCATATGTATTTCCTTTGTGTAGTCTTCCCTAGCCATAATTTTACCTATTGAACGACAGTTCTCTATGCTTTAAAGATGCTAACAGTACATGTCTCTATCTAGAAAAAACAATTCCCACAATTTCTGTAGAGAAAAGTGCTATAATGCCACCTGTAAGGTACCAGATTATTATAATAAGTAGAAACATAAATATTGCAGCAAATACCAACAGAAAAATAAAATATAGAGAATAACAACACCAACAATGATACCTTTATTGATATAAATCCATGTTCACTTACCTCTTTGAGGGGGAATCCGCCAGTAGAGCAGAGATCTATTGCAATAATTTTCAAGACAAGACTTTCTCGTCCCTTCTACTCCTATTTATACTAATTCTACCTTCTAAAGAGAATTATAGAGGAAGATATTTCTAGAAGTGGAAGCTTCTATTAAGTCTTCTTACCTTAGACTTGTTCACATTATTAAATAGGCCTTATTAACTAATTTCGTACTTTATTACATGGAAAACATATTAGTCTGCCTATGTGAGGGGTTAAGGAAGTTAGGTCCCTAACACTATGTTTATATATGAGGCTCACAACTCCTTCTCATTATTTATTCCCTAAATATAGGTTAAGGAAATAAAACAAAATTGACTTGTTATCCACATGACTTGGAGACTAAGACATAATACAATAAAAATATGTTTTACAGGATAAAAACCCTCACAAAAGAGGAGGATCCCACCAAAAATGGTATCGTTTTTCTCTCCAAGAACAATGTTCCAAGAAAAGGGTGATGTGGAGGCCTCAAAATAGGGTGGGGTAGCCTCCCAAGCAAGTAAATCTCCAATGTTTCTCTCCTCCAAGTGGAACGTTCTCATGAAAGTGTGGATAATGACCTCAAAAGGGAATGACCTCCACAAAATGTGCTCAAAGAATTCTCAAATAATGTCCATAAATCCTTGAAATATGTCTACAAACATGAACATGTCCATACCTAAGGTAAATAAACCTCCATGAGGCATGGGAGATATCCTCCAAGTCAAAAAAATGGGTCATAAAACCCCCATCAACAAGAATTGTGTCAAAGAATGGGTCAACCTTGAAATTATGTAAAAGACATATCCACATCATCAAATCACCTTACGTGAGTGCCAAGTCATATATTCAAGGTGAAACATCACTTAAGTGACCTCTTCATCATCCAAATGTGCTCAAAATAACCCCACAACTATCATATAGTGCCCCAAATGAGGTTAGGCCCCTTTAGTGAGAAAAAACACTTTAAAAAAGTGCCAAAGGAGGGTGGGCATTCTAGCATATGACACACGACAAGAATAGAGGGTGTCCAATATGTGGATTTAGATATATTGTTGTTCTTTGAGAAATCTCACCAGTATGGTAAGTTGCATCTCCCTAGGATCTACCTACCAATCCTAGACAAACAATGGGGCTAGACTTCTAATGGTTTCCTTATATGAAAGTAAATTATTTTCCTTTTAACCAAGAAGGGTGGTGACCATACATTTCAATTGACGATTTTCCATGCATATCCATTTCATGTAGCTCTTGCGATCCAACTCCATCTCTTGAAATCTTCTTCCTGCACACGAGGAGACAAATGACTACTGATCTACTATTCTTCTTATGTTAGGAAAATCAAATTCACTGGATCTATCATGATTTATTTACCATAAGACTAGATATAAGACTAGATATATCTTAAACAATTGAATTGAACAATGCAGATAGGGGGGAAACCAAATATCTATTAATGAAATATATGAAATACATCAATTATCATACCTTTGATGTGAATGCATTCCCCTTTGTCTCATTGCTCCTTGCCCCTCCTTAGCTTCTTAATCAAACTAGGAAATCTGATAGTGGTTGTTGTAGATGGAGAATCACCTCTGTAATTGGACAACATAACTTTGCAAATGATTCTTCTTCCTCTTTCTCAAGACTTTCCTTATTTACATATATCCTTGGAAGAGGCTTGGGAGAGCTTTTATATCTTCTAGAGACCATTGGATACTCGAATGATGTGAGTTCCAAGGCTCATGCCATGAGGAAACAAATCATCCCTCGCCTACCTCTTTGAAACTCAATGAAATTAGAAGGTTGTAGAGGTCATCACTTGTTTCACTATAGATAATCAATGATGATCATCACTTATTATCTCATGTATGAACTGTGATGACCCTAAAAAATGGCCCAATTATTGAGCTAAAGATGTGTCTAGAATTTCACCTTTTATTGGATTCCCTTCTGGCCCTGTAGGGTGGAAATTAAGGATATAACAGATTCCCCCTAATGTGTGAGGAAAGGAAAGGAATGGATGGCTAAAACACATTAAAATAAAATAGTGTCCATGTGAAGTAGCATGAGGAGAGAGAAAAGGAGGTCTCGAGGTCAAAGAGTACCTACAATCAAACACCAAGGATGAATGCATATATAGACCATACCCTAGGTAGACATACTTTGACTCTGAAGAGTATCAAAGCATGGCTGCCAAAAAAATTCACTACCGATCCATGACATAAAATGCAAGGCCATGGCCACAAAAGAATACATGGTGGATCCATGTAATCAATAAGATCATAGCCACAAAAAAGTACAATGTGGATCTATGTCACAAATACGACCATAGCCACCATCAAATATAATGTGGATCTATGTCGCAACATATGTACATCAAGAAGGAAATGAGCATAGCGGGAATTTCACCCGAAGTATTCGAAGTAGTGGTAGACAAGTGATATACTACATCGCAACTTAAGAGGGGATGTTGCATAGGAATGATGTGGCCCCAAACCCAAGGTATTCATCCCAAACCCCGATGGTATAGATCTACATCATATGAATATGTGATTTGATGTTGAGCATGGTACAAACCATCTGATTAATGTTCATTGGTGTATATCATTAAAAGATGCGAGGGGACCCATCAAAAAGGGAGATGGACCCTAAGGTACCTATTACAATCTAGCGAGTGTGAATAGAGGATTTGATGTCAAACACTCATTGAATAAATGGATCAAGAATCAATGATGAAAACTCGTTGTCGATCATAAGGAGGCTTACCACTAAGGACTACAAGATCCAAGGTAATAGTTGGTTTATAGATCCCTCTCCTAGACAATGTGCTAAAATTGATAAGAAGAGATCCATCGAAGGAGTGCCTTAATGTATCCCTCAACAATCAACACAAAACATACACTAAGAGATGGTGTGAAGAGAGAATATCACCAAATACAACTAACATAGGGATGGTCAACTCGGGAAGGCAAAAAAACAAGACATGGCCAACTCAGGCTTAAACTTCCCTTGAACATATAGAATAACATAATGGTGACTTGGAAACGATACACAAGAGCTAAAAAAAATATAGTGCAACAAAATAGGAGGCATTGAAACACTATCCATGATGATTGGAAGAGTAACCAGCCATAGGAGTACATCTAACTCATATTACTAGGATGGATCCTCGGAAAGCTAAAACCCAACTATATGATGAGGACTCAAATAGGTTCCATGTTAAAGAGTGACTCGACTGACGCTGCTATTTTGAGAATAGACCAATGGTAAATAACCCCCACTCTTTTTTTTATTGTTGGTTTCTCCTTCATGGTTTAATGAGTGTGAAAGAGAGATAAACGTGTGCTCTGAAGTGTTTTTTTTGTTCAGTTTTAATGAGCCCAAAAAAGAGATAAAAGTGTACCCGATAGTATATTTTTCACATCCTTTTACGAATCCAAAAAAGAGATAAAAGTGTACTCGTCTGGAGAGAACGAGTGGCTTAACAACATGCTCTTATGTTCCAAGCTCATGGAACTGACTTGAGTAAAATGAATGCAAATGGTACTGGAAAGTTAGGTCCACTCATAGCAGTTGTTCTCTCCATGAGTAGATGGATGAAAAATGGAGGCCAAATAATGCAAGAGGTAGATGGTCAAATGCTATAGTAGAAGTGGTAAGAAAAATCTAGGCAAATAACAGTGCAAAAATGGGATGTATGACACAAGAAGAAAATGCATAGGTGACTATTAAGCAACAATAAAAAAAATCAAGAACCCTTACCAAATGTGGCCAGAAAATAGATGAAGAGAGGAAAATGAGTCTCAAAGTCAAGTCATGGCGAGGATAAAGGAGGGATCTTGAGCCTATGGTAAATTGCAGCATGGACACCATATGGAATTACAAGTTCTAACTAGGGTACCCATGAAGGGTATGCACTTCCAAATATATTATGATGTTCAACCAGAATAGCTAATGTCGCAACCCAAAGGGATTGAACCTAAGGCATCATGATGGTAGAATGGAAGATTAATAATGCAAGACAGTGGATGAAGGGAAAAACCTATCCCTATATGTCGGTTTGAGGGACACGTACCTCAAGTTCAGTGGAATTCGCCATATTCATAAACAAAGGTCCCCATAATCCTATCAACACATGTAAACTAGATTCTAGGGTCAACACATGTAGTAAAATCTCAAAAAAAGAAAATATTTATAGATTTTTTGGATATGATATATGCAAAAAAAATCACTCAAACAACACACCTATGTACAAGGCACTATGCATCTTGATGCTTTACTCCAAGTAGATTCATTTCTAGGCTAAGGACAAGGATCATGATCATCATCGATGAACTGATGATCCATTGTCGACATCATATGACACACCATATTTGGGCCATGCCACATGGGAATGAATTAATGTATACGAAGATACTCATCTTGAGTGGTTTCATGAGCTAGGTCAGCTCCTTGATGATTCCCATCAAGACATGATGTAGGTTCGAAACACAAATCTTCATAGGAAGGCAGAGCAAGGAAATACGTGGTAAGTTCTGAAAAATAAAACCAAGGAGGAAAAGGGTCAAGACTAGGAAGGATAATGGATGCCTTAGAAAATTCCCCCAGTCCTAGATCAAAACTCATCATGATAACTCTCATAGGTTCCAAATAATGGAGGATGGATTCTTTATGATGTTCATCTTCCTTGGGATTATCTCTGGAAGCCATGATGTCTAGGATGGCCTCTTTTGAAGGAAAATCAAAATATAGGATGTCATGTGAACTTGGAGAATCAACAACCTATACATGATAAGTAGGTTGATCACACTCCATATGAGGATGGAGTTGTTGACAGATATTAGCATATACTAATGGTATTAATGGATCGACAATATCGAATGTAGTGAGTGGCATGGATGCTCCATATGATTCAACATCCTTGGGACGAGGTACCACCCAAGGATCGACAAACCTATGGGATCCACCAATAAATGATGAAATCATGTTGATAAGAGAAATGTTTGTAGCAAAAAGTGGTGGGGGAAGGGGAAATATTCCCATGAGTGAAGGATATTTAAACATCCCCACACCCACACTCATACATGACTGTTGGGTATCACTAACAAAAGGTACATTATACCCCACATTGGATGCATGATCTAGGTTAAAAAATGCAAGTTGATCGATTGTCATTATTTTCCCTTGATGAGGGAATCATAAGAACTAAAAGACAGATGAGACAAATGCAGTCATCTCATAGAACCAAGTGTTCCTGAGAAATAAATTGTACTTAAGAGGTGCATCGACAACCTCCACAACAACAGAGACACTCTTACCACCTAACGTGATGGGTAAGGCAGTGATTATTCCATGGGGATGGAACATATGTCCATCAAATTATTTCAACAATGTGGTAGATGTGTCAATATTTGGAGATCCAATGACCTTCTAACAAGACATAGACATGATGCAAGTCGAGGCTCCTTCATCATCCATGGTTTGAAATATGTTTTTCCCCATCGATCACAGTTTGGTCTGGAAGGAGACTTGATGGGAGAGCCTATGAGTAACTTGATCATCATTAAAGGTTATCAAATTCAACTCCAAGGGATCAAACCTACCTATATCGGACAACAAGTCATTTTCTTGCACTAGGAAACTTTGGAGAATTTCGAGTGCAAACATGGCACAGGGTTCCTAGGATAAGTCTTCCACAATATTATAGTTGTGGGTGACCTATGTGTTTGGATTATGCATCGTTCATTGAAGAATTCTCTTCGAGGAGGAAATTGGTGTGTCAAAGGGTGGATTCTCAATCTGAAGAGGGCCACTAGGATGGGAATAAGATGTTGGCTCATGCACAACAAGAGTAGTCTCAAAACTATCATAGTTCTTTGCTTGAGTCTACAATTTGACCGTCTAGTCACACATGAAAATGGAGGCATTCAAGGAATACCCCTCATGGAGAGGGATACCTTCCATGCCCCCTTGTGGTGGTGCTGGAGTTTTTGCAACCATGTGTTGAGGTTGAGGGGGGGAAGGATGGTTTAAGATAGCAAGTTGCTGGGGGGCCTTTTGTTGTGCCAAAAATTGATGGACCTCATCCTTTATGGGGAACTGATGAGTAGGGTAGTCCTCCCCAAAAATCATGCAGGAGAAGAAAATATTATTGTTCTCTTCCATTACCTCCTCATGATTGTTCTGGGTGGGAGTAGTACCTTTCTTAGTGTTGGAAGTTTTCTTCTTATTCCTCTTCTTCTTTCCCAGGTTGCTGAGGATTCTTCAATTGCATGGACCACACCAAATTATCCTCAGAGGTATAAGTAGGGATCATGGTTGTTTAAGAATTAGAACCAAAATATGATAGGTGTGACGAAATAGACATGTGACCCATATGGTAAGCTAATTGGCCCATAGAGGCATGGGATACAGAACCAACCACGCCATCGACATGAGGTCCTAAGTTTGGCTTCATTGTATTTGTTTATGACCTAGGAGAATGTGGGATAATCTCATAAAGTGTACCCAATCGAGAATATATCAAATATAAGTATTGGGTATGCATAATGGCTTGCTCCTCAGTATCCACACTGACCATGGATACATCCTTGGAAATGGTTAGAAGGAGGGATTTTGTGAACCACTCCATCAAGATATTATCCATGCACTGGGTATTGATCATCCTATGCCATTGTTGCCACTCATGTATATGATAAAAAATGTGGGTGGTGGTATCTTAATGCAGTGATTTCAAGAGATCCATTACAATCATGTACCATATGGGTAACTGGTAATGTGTTAGAAACACCATGGCCAAGTCATTGAAGCTTTTAAAGGAAGTTCCTTGTAACTCAACATACCACTTAGTGACACTTTTGGTGAGGTATCTTTGGAAAATACTCAACCTCAGGCTATCATCCATCAAAGACTTGGATGAACACCACAAGTGATATGTCATGTTGTGTGTGGAGGGGTATTGTCCCATATTTCCATCGAATTTGGGTATGTATTATGGTAGCTTCGTAGGAATAACTAACCATGAAGGGTTGTGGGAAATAGGGTCATTTTTCAAACGCGAAAAATTAGGTAAGTCTAATGTCATGAGGAAGGGAAATGATGTATGAGAAAATGAATACTAAAAGGGAGATGAAGTCTTTGCAGTCACAAATGAACCTTGCGATCCCCCTATGTTTGTGATGTCAAAGGGTTGATATGTTCTAGAAGATTTAGTGCCCATAGGGATGGTGGAAAATTTAGGAGCATGGATTCTCCCAGGACCAGACATTTTCCCTTGGGGATTTTCCTAAGGGATGGGTGTATACCCTATAGGAAATGTATTCCAAAAATTAGTCTCAGGGAAGAACCCCCTAGGACCAGCGGTATTAATAAAGGGAAAGCCTCCCTATTGTGAAAATTTTATCTTGAGGGATGTTCCCCAAGGGAAAGTGATGCTAACCCATGGGAAGTTAAAAATCTCCTGACATAATACTACCCCCAACTTGACTAGGGATAGCCCCAAAACCACTATGAATGTTCGATCCAAAAGGTATATCCGCACTTGAAAATTCCAAGATGCTCATAGGAATGGTGGAGGTGGAAGGAACTCCACCCCCCATGCTAAAACCAAGGCTCAGCCCCCCACCGAAAGAAGATCCAAATGTGGGCATTAGAATGGATGGGATGGGCGTAGGAATGCTAGGTAAACTGAAAGATAGAAAAGTAGACACAGTTGGTTCCCCCAAATCGAGGGACTTGTAGAAAAATGCATAGATGGTGTAGGTTCAATTGTTATAAGAGATGGTAATGTGGACATCACAGGGATTCCCCTAGTCCCACTTGCAGATGGTATTGATGGCTCAACAACACTGGACAAAACGCTTGGTCCTGACATGGTGCATGGATCACTAAATAATGAAAAAGGTGCACTAAAAAGTTCCCTTACCTAGACAAGTAGGGGTGCGTTCAAGTTGGTCAAAGGAAGGTTAAATTTTGGTGGAGGGCTTTCATTGACCACTTCCACTTCAACCACACCAATCTCCTCAAACCAAAGATGTCTTAGAAAATAGGATCGTAGAGAAATAAAATAAAATAGATGGGTAAATACAACACATAAGACACAGAATACAATAGAGACACGGATATACGTGATTCACCTAGTATGGACTACACCAACGACTAAATTACTAGGTCATTCCTTTATTATTATCTAGAAAATGAATGGATACAACCTACATCACACCCACTGCAACTTCCTCTTCTTTCTCTCACAGTCTCCTCTCTCAGAAATACAATATTCACACTCATACCCAACTGCAATACTATTCCCTCATAAAAAACAAGTTGTCTTCTTTGGCGAAAACCTAACATAACTTGTATTGTCATATATGTGACCTTATAATGAACAATTCATATTGATTACAAAATTACAATATTTTACAAGGAAATTTCCCCACAATTTTCTCTTTGGGGGCACTGCCCTTGAATCCTTGCCAAGGGGGGCTCCAATGAATTGTCAACACCCCCCCTAGACTCCCTGGCAACAAATGTGGGGGGGAAATCCCTCCCACACACCTCCATTAGTAAATGGGATCCAAACATGGATGAAACAAAACCCATTAAACATGAAGATAATTAGGCTCCACAACCAACAATATCCCACTTGGAGACTAATCACAACAACTCCAAATTTTATTGTACATGTTAGAGTATGATCCACCTTGGGCCTAGCAAGTTTCTCATCTTCACCATCATGCTTGAAGGCCATCTAAAACTGAGAAGGAACTCAGTTTCTCCCTAGTTACTACCTTTTTTAACATGTCTACAGGATTCTAGCGAGTATGTATCTTTTCGAACTTCAATTTTCCATCTTCTAAAATGGATCATATGAAATGGTACCTGAGTTATATATGTTTAGTCTTAGAATAGAAGGCTAATTTATTTGCAAGATGAATGGCACTCTGGCTGTCACAGTACAATTTTCTATTCTCCTACTACTTTCCCAATTCCTCCATAAACCTCTGTAACCAAACCATCTCCTTACTAGCCTCTGTAGCAACAAGATACTCCACTTCCGTTGTTGAAAGTGAAACAACAATTTGCAGTTTTGAAATCCAACTTACCATTGTTCCACCTACAGTAAAAACATGCCCTGTGGTGCTCCTCCTATCTCTATCACCTGGCATATCTAAATCAACACATCCCTATATAACAATGTTTGAACCTCCAAAACATAATTCATGAGTATTAGAAACTCTCAAATACCTAAGAATCCACTTTACTTCCACCCAATGTTCTTTACGTAGATTTTTCATATATATGCTCACAACTCCCAATACATGTGCAATATCTCATCTTTTGCACACTATCGCATACATCAAGCTATCAACTGTTGAAGAATAAGGGACCCTCGACGTGTATTATATCTTATCTTGTGTCTTGGGACACATTTCCTTGGTTAATTTGAAATGGATAGCCAAAGGTGTACTAACTGGTTTTTCATTATGCATTCTAAACCTCTCCAACAACTTCTCTATGTACTCTCCCTAAGACAATGTCAATTTGCGATTTTTCTTGAATCTTGTTATTCTCATATCAAGGATTTTTTTTGTAGCACCAAAATCCTTCAATGCAAATGAATTAGCTAATTTATTTTTTAGCGCATTTATAGCCTGGATGTTAGACCCTTCAACAAGCATGTCATCTACATTCAATAACAAGATAATATAACTTCCATTTTCTAGCCTCTTAAAATAAACATAGTGATCAAAATGAAATCTACTATAACCTTTTCTATCATAAACCTATCAAATTTCAAATACCACTTCCTTGGAGATTTGTTTAGACCATACAAGCTCTTCTTCAACTTGCATACCAAATTCCCTTTCCCTTTGACCTTGTACCCCTGTGGTTGCTACATATAATTCTCTTCCACCAAATCCCCATGGAGAAAATTTTTGTTTACGTCTAACTATTCAAGATGCATATCCTGTACTACCACAAGACTTAAAATAGTCCTAATTGAATTCATTTTAGAAATGATATAAAATATTTCATCAAAATCTATACCTTTCTTCTATGCAAACCCCTTTACAACAAGTTTGGTCTTGTGTCGCTTTTTGTCTCCATATTCTTCCTTCAACCTGTGTTGGTGCACAATGAGAAGACCCGTATTTCAACATTAAATCACCAAAAAATCCCAAGATATCGGCCCTTTCGGCATCACCAGCGATTTGGTGAAGTCTCACTCGAGGTACCTATGGGGATTGCAAGAACCAAACTTCCACGGTCGCGAGGGAAATGGGAAACTTTCTAACATTCATACTAATATAATATCCATGCAATATGAAATATACCCTTTGTGTGAACTCATAACAACATAATAACACATGACAAATGAATCTTACTTATCATTCAACAGGTGCGTGAAACCATCAGATACACATTCATATTAACCATTAAACATATATTACATGTGTGTAATAAACAAATTAAACCAACACATCATGAAAGAAAAAACATTAGGACACATATATTTAACATGGTTCACCCCAACTGGGCTATGTTCACAATGGTTGGATTCTTATATTATTCATTCATAATTTTTATTACAACCGTGCAATGCTCATACAATAATATTCAGTTAAAACCCAAACCTGCCCAAGCCGTAATATGTTTCAATGCACACATCCCTCTCGATTGATATTCGACTTAGCTCATGCTCATCCACTACTAGCCATGAACTAACTAGTAATGAACCCCCCTGAACAACTATCTTCTCTCTGACCAACCCTTACCCCAAAAAACCATTACATATTTATACATTGATATATGGGCTTAAGTTTTTACAAAGTAGACAAAGTGTCCCAAAACTCCTAACTAACTTAATCCTTCTGTGTGATAACTCCTAAAAATAAGCTAAATATCTTCTACGTGCTCTAATCCTTTTCCAAAATGTCGTGTGGTTCGCTCCTGCGTGACTCCCAAAACTTACCCAAAATGACCTGCTCCAACAGGCCCCCAACACTCACCTGTGGCTTGTCACGAGGCACTTCATGCATTCTTCTACGTCTCTTTGAAATTCTGCAATGTTTCCCTTGCAGCTATGATATTTTCTCTTTCTTGTGTTTCCTTCTACGCAATCCCCTCAATCGTCTTTGAAGTAATATGGGCCTTCAAATTTTCTGCACTTTCTTGTACTTCCTGCTTGACCATGCCCTACATAGCTACTACTTTTGTTTTCACCTTGTGTGCTTCTTCTTGCAGTGTTTCAATATTTTGTGCATCAGTCTGATGTTGTGCCATCATGTGGTTCATCTATGAGTACAATTTTCTATTCTCTACCATTGCTTCCATCATATATGTTGGTGGTAATGTTCTCATCGCTTCCTTAAACTTTTGTGCCTTTTCCTACGTAGATTGTATCTTCTGCCAAATTTCCTATAGCGCTGCATATTTTGTTAGTTGATTCCATACTCCTGTGCTTTCTTCCTATAGCTTGACACACTCTTCTTCCATACTTTTGATGTTCTCTACGGTTGTTGTCACTGTATTTTCCCTTTGTTCCCTTTCCCCTGGTGGAGTTCTCAGTATCTGGCATGCTTCCAAATCAATATTCTTTATGCGAAATCCATGAATGGATTCACTGATTTTTGTCACATGCTCTTCTAACGGGTTTTCTTCCTCCCTAGGAACTTCTCGAATAATATCATAAACCCCATGTACTACTTGTTTCACACTCCTTTTCCTCTACATGGCCTTATCCCTCTCTTTCATAAGCTTATCACATTATTCCTACAGTCCATCCTTATATGTGACTGCCTTTGTCAACTCCATTGATGTTGACATCGCACATAATTTTATTTCCTATGTCACACTCATCTGTAACCCATGTAACACTTCTATCGAAAACTAAGATAACACTGAGTCGATATGACTCAATGCCTTTGCATGCTCCTGTAACTCAGTCGTAGAGAAATATAAGGCTCCTGTTGCTATCTTCATCACTCTTCTTTCTCCTTATGTCGTAGATGGGTGGGATGTCATATATTGCGCCTCTATATTTTCCATGCTCCCCTTCTGCTCTTGTTCACTTGTTCTAACTTGCACAATCTTGGTTGTCTCCAAAATTTGTCGCAGTGCAGAAATCTTCACTTGCACGTTTGAGTGCCTTTCTTCTTGCTTCTGCACCACTCGCTCAAAATCCTTCTCAGTAACCTCTTTCATTTGACCCATATTATTTTATAATTCATCCTTGGACATGGCCTGGGTGGCCACTTCCTTGACCACTTTCCTCTTCTTTCCTTCTTGGATTGATTTTCCCTTATCTATTTCTTTCCTCTTCTCTCCTGGGCATGATACTATCTTCTATGTTTATTCTGCACCATTTCCTTTTTCATCATGTCCTTATTCTTCCTCATCATCTTCTACTTCTTCTACTTCTAGGTGTTGTGTCTTCGGTTTCTCTGCCTCTGGTACTGGAGTTTTCCATTCATCTTCCCAATCTTCTACGATATGTCCAACATCAACTTCTGTCAACCTATATCTGCATGGAAGCCATTGTCGATCTGAGTCCTTCTTGGCCTGAATATACATATGATGTCTTCTGGCTTTGAAGCATGAAATCCCCTTATGATCTTCTACTATCTGCGGTAGTATGCACAGTGAATTCTGAATGTTTTCCCAAATAACTTCCTTGTATATATAGAATGTAATGTTGTTATCTAGCTGCCTTTCCTTGTGCGCAGTATGCCACAAGTTTATGTATCTTGCTGCTAAGCATGGATTCTTCGTAGCTCCTATAAATTGGGTGTCCTTTGATTCTCTCAAAGCCACTAATGCTATCATTATTAACAACTAGGAATAATGAAATTCCATACCTTTGTCTTGAGCTTCCTTGCAATCTATCAAGACCTAGTTCAACATGAATGTTGTCCAACTCATTTGAACTCTTGCAAAGCACTTCTTAGTGCCCACTATAACACTTTTTGGCACCTAATCCTTGCAACAGTTCCTTAACAACTTGTAGGCCAACACCTACATCATGAACCAAACTGCATCATCATTGATGTTTGTGACATCTAGACCACGTGCACCTCTGAATGTGTCGTACCTGTCCTTCATTCTTTCTGCCAATGCTTTCTCCTTTGACTTATCTATGAATAATGGTGATGGGTCTTCCCATTTTGATGGGAACTTGATGATCCTCTCAATCAACTCTGTGTCTATGGAAATAGGTCTATCTAACCATAGAAATCCTCCATGTACACAACTAAGTAATAACTTAACACGAATATTTATCTTCACGCTCCTGTAAAAATGTGGAATATCTAAAAGGTTCATAATACCTGTCTTCTACAGCCCTGTCACCCATTCCTGTGGCTCTACTATGATTGCTTGTGAATCTGGGGTGAGCCTTATGCTTTTGTACTTGTCCAAAGCCAAGTTTGGAAAATTTTCATATCTATCAAGTCATGGTCTGCATACCTCAGACTTTCTTCTATGCCAAGCATATCTTCCTCAACGATCAATCCTGCTAGGATATTTGGTTCTACAAGTCCATACTTTGTCTCTTTTAGTATCTTCACCTTTTGTGTTGTCAGTTTCCTTGGTGGCACATAATCCCTTGGATACTGAACCAGGGCTGGCCTAGTCGTTGATGCTTCCAGAGTCCCTTCCTATATTGGTGCTATCGATGGCTTATTGTGTTGTTTCTCCGTCCTTGATGTTGATGAAAAGACTACTTTGGGTGGCACTACATCTCTCTGCAACACACTTATCTTGTTAATTAAGTCCTACATCTCTACCTGTGTTCACTTGACTCTCTACTCTTCACTTCTCTCTATGAAAACTCAGATGAAAATAACTTCTTTCCATTGATCCTTCAACTGCTTTTATCACTTGTCGTCGGTTTTTTCTATCTCTCTTCACTCTCAAACCTGCAGTCTAATCCACTTGCATTCACCTTCAATTATTACCTTAATGCTTCATTAACTTCATATCCTCTAGCGGATCATGCATTATATTTTCCACCCTTTCAAAATCCTCTTTCCGGTCTTCGTTTATGACTACGTGGCACCACTAATTTACCATCATGATTTCTCTTTAATGCTTGTCCCATCGTGGATTCACTTAAATGCTTTTCCCGCCTTCAACTATCATTTGCATGGATCTCCAAGCTTGTCTTCTTTCTTCTTACTCTCTTTCTCCTTTCTATGTAGTTCACCTTCCTCTTTCTTGTCTACATCATTCTTCTTCTTATTTGAACAATGCCTGACCACCTTTGCAAATTTGTCTACTTTTCTTCTGTTCCATCTGTCTTTTTCTCTTTTCTCTTTTTATTTCTATAGTACACTATAATACAAGTACTATGGTACAGATTTTGCACGCTGAGACTAGTGTGCAGAAGCATGGATGTCCCTATATAGTTTCAACCGAATACCATTAACCAGTCCTTCCACAGCTTCTCCATTCAATTTATCCAACCAAACAACACCTACTTATGTCACACATATGATCACATAAGGACCTAACCATGCATCTAGATTTTTCTTGGGTGTTGCAAAAACTTGTTGTCATAGAGTAAAACTAAGTCTCCTTTCTAGAACTTATTTTGTTTAATGTGTTTGTCATGCCATTATTTCTTGCATTCTTTCTGCACTTGTTGATGCAAACCTGTGACAAATTAGTCTTCTTCCAATTCTACTAGTTCTCTTAGTCTCTTCTCTACTGCGCCTGAATCTGTAGCTATATCATCACAACAATGCGCAAGCTTGGTACTATGAATTCCAAAGGCATAATAGCTTCTTGGCTATGTGTCAATCTAAATGAAGTTTGTCCTGTCAACTTATTACTTGTGGTCCTATACGCCCATAACACTACTTGAATCCTTAAGTCCCAATCATCTTGACTTACATTGCAAAATTTTGTTTGTGTGTGTGTGTATGTGTCGTAGATCCATCTTATCTTTGGATCTATCATGCGCCTATAGAGATTAACTCCCTTGGGATACAAACCTTTCGTCAAGTTTTTCACTCTAAAAGATCATTTGCACCTCAAGGAATTTGATGCCTCTCGACACATGTTAAATCCGATGAATCTACACTGGTATAAAAAGCAATCTCAAACTAATAAATGAAAACAAACATTACAATATGAATAAAACAAATAGTTTAACATCAATAAAAAATAAAAAATAAATATAATTATATTTCAAACTATTAAATAAAAAAAATATTATTTATGTTTACAAAATCTACATAAAAATTGTATGTTGTTCAAATGTCATTAAAACAATAAAAAAAAATATGATTTATTTCAAAAATATTATATAAAAAACAAATATTACTTATAGTTTACAAAATCTACACAATGACAAACAAACATATAATTTACAAAATCTACGTACAAACAAACATATAATTTATAGTTCTCAAATGTCATTAATGCTTATTAGTCATTGCCTAGTCCCTGCCAAGTCATTAATGTTTATTAGTCCTTGCCTAGTCCTTGCCAAGGACTCTAGTGTTTGCTTTATCCAAGGACTCTAGCATTCACTTTAGCGTTGATCTTCAATTAGTTTGTGTTGACCCGATTGTATTTTGTATGCTCCTCAAACTTTTATATAGGAGAAAGAAAATAATCATTTTTTAAATATTTTATTTGCTTTTATTTAACTTCCTATTGGGTAATACTTTTGACCTCTTATTTCCGAGTTTATGCGTTTAAATATTTTATTTGAAAGTTTACATATCATAAGTTTGGAGCCATTGATGCTCATTATCTTTCATTGTTTAATGAGCTTAAGTTTTATTGTTTACATAGATTAAATTTTATGTGTGTCAAATATGCTTGTTAAGTTTTCATTGGCACTCTTTTTGAGGTCAATAAATAGACCCTCATAGAATGCATTATGCAAATATTTTATAACCAAACTTCACTCAGTCTCATCAACATAATGCATTATGAAAATATTTTATAACCAAACTTTAAAATTTTAATGAGTCGGTCTCGAAAGGGTAAGTCGGTAAGTCACAATCCAAAGGGTAAGTGAGTCAAAAGGGTAAGTCAAACAAGTAGAAAGGGTAAGTCAGACAATATTTGTATGCGGTGGATTTTGGCAGTATTGGCCACCCACTGCCATGTTGACTTCCAGGACCATCATAGATTCCTCTCTCAATTTCCTCTCTAGATTGATCCAAGACCATCATATAACAACAAAGTACACATAGATTCCTCTCTAGTTTGATCACAACTCTCTGGATTTCCTCTCTGGATTGATCCAAGACCATCATATGAACAACAAAGTACACATAGATTCCTCTGAGAGGATTGATCATAGCTCCAGTCATCATTGCTTCACCACTGCTTTACTGGTTCCTTGGTTCCTTGGTTGTCCCTGTTTCAGGATTGATCATTGCTTCACCGGTTCCTTGGTTGTCCATGTTTATGCAAGGCTAAGTTGTTTCCATTGTTTCAAATTTTTTTATGGTTTCTACTATTTCAAAAAAAAATAAGTTTATGTTTTATTCGTTCTTACTTGTTATTGTAGTATTGTTAATGTTTTCCTCATACTTATCCTACTAATTTTATTTTTTAATTTAGTAAATAATAGAAGTTTTGAAATCAATTTAAGTAACATCAAATTTGCATACCTGACTTGCAGATCTTGAAACCTTTGCATATTGCATAACTGACTTGCAGATCTTGAAACCTTTGCCTGGAATCATTTAAATACATACCTTACAATAGCAATATATCCATCTTTTCCATTATGTCTCTCTAAATACCTATTCACCTGCAAGTAAATACACACATATATATCAGTGATAAAAGAATAGATCTAAACCTTCTCCCAAAGTTATTGGAATAATAGGCTAATGCACCAGATAATACGAGGATCAAACTGTTATATGCTTCCATCTTGTAAAATACAACTATATGTGGCATGGCTATGTAATATTCACGGGTTATCTCGGCTTCACCATTGTAGCTAGGTGTGACGATACCTACTGAGAGCAATGAACTGCTATAAAAAAGCGGTGGTTGAATACCTTGGTATGCAAAACAAGTCCATCTTTTTTAAATCTGTCCCCAGCTTGTCACATGCTTGGTCGATTCTTTAGTGTGATTGTTAGTGAGCCTAAGAGAAGGTTAAGATTAAATCTCTCTGTACCGAAAAAACCCAACATGATAATATTTGTAAAGAGTGAAGCATTAAGGACAAGGGGGGGTAATGAATGAGATGCAAATGATGGATATTCATGAGATGTGTACCTATGTGAGTGTTGTGTCCAGGTCCAGAGATGTGTACTTGAATTATTCCCTTTAAATTCTGGTCATCGAATTCAATCCAGTGCGAGTGTTGTGCCCAGGTCTAGTGAGTCAGTCAACAAATTTTCCAGGAGCTATACCTAATAAATGACCTTATAGTTCAACGAAGCTAGAAATTGTGAAGTAGCATGTACTTAGAGATGCATTAGCCTGGTGTCTTACTTATCATGTTGCATCATGAAATTGAGATAAGATAAAAATGAAAACCACCAACAAATTGCTTGCTTGACAATATGTTGTCGCTCACTTTCAACCACTCCACCCAAGTACAAAAATAGGCTCTGTCGAACTGAGTGAGGGGAAGGAACCCCCTTTCCTGAATGGAAAGACATGGAAGGGGAGGGATGAGCCACTCACCAAATGTCATGCTTGAAAACTAGCTTCTGGGAGTCATTTGGATGTGACGACAGTCGTTTTGGACTTACAACCTCCATGCTACTACTGTGTTCTGCTGACAGCTGCATGGAAACTATTTCTCCAGCCTCCATGCTAGCATTGTGTTTTGCTGACAGCTGCATAGAAACTTGTGGGCCAAGAAAAGGTGAGTATTAGTTATAAAAGGCATCTCCTGGCTATCTGGGAATAATATCCTCTCAATGTCTTTCGTCCTTATCCAAAAAGGTTCTCTGATGGACCATAATCCAAGCCAAGTTATTCAGCAGTGAAACAATATAAGCGGGGAACTCGCTTGCTGGCATGATAAAGGATCACTTGCTGGTTATGTTCATTTTTGCCTTCCTTTTTCCTTCCACGAAAAATGTAAATCTCTCCACACTAGGAAATCGCATCAAATTCGGCATGAAAATCACGTCAATTTCACCGGGAACCTACTAGAATTGAACCACTGTGGGGACCAGGTATATTTAGGTAGATAACCCTAAAATTGTAGATCCTTGGGAAAGGGGGACACCATATGGATATAGGGTTGGACCGCAGTTCATCACATGGGTGAGGCCGAGGGTGCAAAAGAGAAGCGCACTAGACTGCAGTAGTGTTGATTGGGAAATTTTTTGCACTGCTGCTTTCCCTGCCCCATCTCTATCTGGCTATGCTCACTATTTTTCTTTATTTTCTCTATCCCTCTCTTTGCCCCTGGATATGCAGTTAGTCCTTAGTTAGAAATCCTACAATGGCTTTAATCCATGAGATATTGTAGTATTCATAGTACATCCAATCAACAAAAATTCATAACAAGCATGCGCATCAAATGACACATCATATAATAACAACATTAGGAGCTACCCACTACAATGGTAGATGTATGATCTTGGACCCTTACAAAAAATATTTAGCAAGTAAATGGATAGAAAATCCTTTTGGCATGTTTTACATGGAGTGTATGCTTGTCATTGATGGCAAGTACAACAACGATGGATTATTTTGGGTAGACACTGCAGAGAAAGCTCGACAAGATCAGAGTATGCAACGATGAATCCCATTCGGAATTCCTGATGAATGTCAGATCTGAGCCCAAGGTCCGACCGGCGTTGGATCCAGGAGAACCTGCAAGATCTTTAACAACCCAGGTGAAGCGGGGTATGAAATCCCAAAACCAAGAGGACGATTTCGGTTATTGGGAGATGGAGAAGTTAGAGACTCTCAACATCAGGAGTCTCGAAATGTTGAAATGCGAAAACCTGAAAACTCGCAACAGGCGCATCACTCGGAGCATTGGATACCAGGATTTCGGTTACCAGGAGATGGAGAAGTCAGAGACTCTCAACATCAGGAGTCTCAAAGTGCCGAAATGTGAAACCCCAAAATTGCGAAATGGGTGCATCGCTCGAAGTTTTGGATACCGGGATTTTGATTACCGAGAGATGGAGATGTCAGAGACTCACATCAACAAGAGTCTCGAACTCGCGAAATGTGAAACCCCGAAATCGCGAAATAGGTGCATCACTCAAAGTTTTGGATACAAGGATTTTGTTTACTGGGAGATGGATATGTCAGAGACTCACATCAACAGGAGTCTCAAAGTCACGAAATGCGAGACCCCAAAATTGTGAATAAAGCACATCGCTTGGAGTGTTGGATACTGGGATTTCAGTTACCGGGAGATGGAGATGTCAGAGACTCACATCATCAGGAGTCCTGAAATCACGAAACCTGAAATCGAGAAATGATAAAGACTCCATACTGGAGTTTCAGATATCGGGAGTAGGAGGAGTCAAGAGTAAAGACTCTTCTTTAGAGGAGTCTCGAAATTGCGAAACCCGAAATTGTGAAATGTCACAAACAAGCTCCGTTTTAGATTTTCGGGCACCGTGACATGGAGAGTCAAGGTCTTTCACCACAGGAATACCTAAATGCCGATTCACCGAAATGTAAAATGCTGGAGTATCGGATCGTTGATCTAAATCCATTTCAGAGTTCCGGATACCGGGAGTTGAAGTGTCGAAACACTTCACCACCAAGAGTGTTGAAATGCCGAAATGTCGAAACGGGAAATTGCGAAATGCAATTTTGACTAAGGCTAAGGTCACAGCCGTTGGTCACATCGACAAAATATGGGGGAAGGAGTTTGTGAAGACAAGCTTCTTTTCAGAGTTTTGAGGGTTGGGAAACGAAGAGTACTAAAATCCTCCACCATGGTGATCCCAAAATGCCGAAGAGAAGAATGTCGAAATGAATGAAAGATTTAGAGAATTTAATCCAACGGTGCAGATGAAACTGAAGAATATAGGAGGGCTATTGTAGCACTTCTCAATGTAACTGCTAGAAACCACTAATGGTTTCTACCAGAGGACTCAAAGAGACTTTTGTGTGATTCCCAGAGGAACTGAAGGGTCACAAAGAATCTGCCAGTAGGAGAAAATACTATTCATGGAGGGCATTGATAGCTGGAAGAGCATTGAAGCCATTAACTGCGACAGTGAGGTTGAGGTCGACTGCAACAGAAGATGAAGAATCTCAATTGTCCATGATGTGAAGGAATTTGATCGTGACACCCAGTGATAATGGACAGATGGGCTTAACAAATGGAGAAGTTGAAGAGTTTCCATGATGATGAGGCAAAGCACTCGACATGTAGAGAATGGAGAACCATTGCATAGAGAGGATGCACAAGATGCACAGGGAGTATAAGAATGTGAAAGAAAGAAGAGATGGTGTTGTTGCTGAGGAAAGTGATGCATGTCTGAAGAAGCAGGTGGAGTGTAGCAGCTAAAATGGATAGAAGACAAAAGGTGCATTGAATGGGAATGGCACACAAAGCATAAAAGGAAGAAGAACATAAAGTGCAATGGATGGGTGCAGGAAGACAGTCAGGCATACAGAGCAGCGAAATCTTGCAAGAACAGTGTTGAGACTGGTAAGCTGTTGTTGAACATTATATCACTGTAATAAGTTTCAGTAACACATATTCATAAATCAGGGTGGTAGGGAGGTGCTAGGGAGGATCGGTGTCCTCAGAGGTTCAAGTGGGTGCTTGAACATAGGGAGTTGTAGCTTCCTTCTAGTTGGTGCTAGAGAAACCAGGGAGTTGGTACTTCCTTCTAGTTGGTGCTAGAGAAACCAGGGAGTTGGTGCTTCCTTCTAGTGGGTGCTAGAGGAAACAGAGAGTTGGTGCTCTCAGCAAGTTGCAGCTTGCAAAACTGAGGTTGTAGCCTCATTATAAGTTGGTGCTCATAT
>SNQJ01S0151348.1:7500-23529 GCA_010110895.2 Picea sitchensis
TGACAACAGAGATATGATAATCAAATTACGACGTTACTATGTCTTTTAGATTGTGACACTACTATGTTCATCACATTGCAATATTATTATGTTCATCACTTTGCGACAACAAGTCTATGTTCGTCACATTGAACCAATATTGGCAAAGTTTGTCACACTATGATGGTGGGATATGTTTGACATGTTGTGACATTACTATGGTTGTCAGACTGTGACACTACTCCCAGATCCTTAAATATCTCAAAAAGATCACTAATATCTCTCACATAGATATTCTTAAGATTTTACAATTCATTCAAAAGATTTACTCACCCAAAATATCTCACAAACCAACTCTCACTCACTCATTCTCTCATATATTCGAGAACAAATACAATTATAAGTCTCATTATCAATTTCAACTCACAAAATTTGCCTAATTCCCTTGAAACATAGGAAATTACATAAAATCAAGACTTTAAGAACCAACTCCCTTGTAAACACAAGACCTCCTAGTCTAATCAAATATAGAATGATGTTTAGTTTAGTGCAGGATGCTCCTGAATCAGGTTGGTAGACCATTTGTAGGCAAAATATATTCTCGCCAGTTGTTTCATTTCAATGATGTATCCTGTTGTGAGAACACATTATATTATAAATATAATTAAGTAATTTTTTCTGTTGAAAAAAAAAGGTAAAAAAACTTTCTTATCTTTGAATATATATAGAAACTTGGCAATGTTCTTTTTACTTTAATTTTACAAATATTCCAACTTTCACAAATTACATGTATTTCTTTTGGATTGACTTATTTTCTCAAATATCTTATTCACTTATATATATTCATTACTCTTTTAAATTTATTATGATGTTTAAACCTGAAAAATTAAAAGCTCTAATAAATATATTGCACTTTCAAGTTCAAATCAATATAATCTTCCATAAAAATATAAACATAACAAATGAATCTTTTAAATAAAAAAGCTTCTATGTTTAGAATTGTTTTTGTTTGATTGACATTGAATGTCAACTTGCAAAACAAACAATACTCTTATTTGCAAATCATGAAAGTTTATTTCCTTTGGTTGAATAAAGTAAACTGCTATTTTTTTATGATGATATAATGGTTGCAAAACCAATAAAGTTGATAATTTTCAAATCATGAAAGTTTATTTCTTTTGGCCCATTAAAATAAACTTACCATATGGATGTGTTCTTATGATAGTTGAAAGTTAAAGGTGAACGTTAAAGGAGAGAGTCCATACATACTATTCATAACATTATAAGACATTATAAGGTTGTGTTACACTTCTTTTTGTTTTTTTCATTATTAAATGAAAACATCCATTAAAAAAATATTTATCTAAATATTATGAATTATCAAAATATCCACACTAGAAAAATAAATGGATACAAATATAACTAGCAACAACCACATTTAAGTAAAAGTGGTCGATATTGTTGGAATCTAGTGACAACTAATTCCTCCACAATTGAATTCTAGATCCTATTATTGAGCATTGGTTGTAACTAATTAGACTAAATTAGATCATGGATAGGAATAGATTCAATAGTCAGTTTCCTATGTAACTGTGTGTAAATTTATATAAATTGATGTATGCCCATAGAGGCAATGCGCAGATGAATAGAAAGAGGTTGTTGTAACTCTTCATATTATGAACAATAAGATAAACCGATACCCTTCTTGGTGGACGTAGCCTGAAGTTGGGCGAACCATGTAAATCTCTTAGTTATATGTGTGATATGTTTCTTTGTTATTTTCCACTGCATATTTTATCGCGGTTGCACTGTCAACAATTGGTATCAGAGCTGTGTTGGAGATCCATGAGGCCAGATCTGTGGTGAAAGATCATGAATTTAGAGAGAGGGTTGCGGGTGTGGAGAAGGAGCAGTGCCAGATCCGTCATCCATTAGAGGAGAAGCAACGTCATCCGTAGTGCCAAACCGTTGAGGAGGAGCAGTGCCAAAACCATGGAGGAAGAGCATCGTCATTTTGAGTAAGCACTGGGCTATCTGCTTTGTGGGAGCATCGATCTCCCTCTTCCATGTGGGAGCGTTGTTGTTCAATCGACGTTGGGGACAATACATAGAGGAAGCATCGATTTCTTATACACTTGCCCTTTCTTTCGATTTCAAATTCAGCATTGGGTTGTCATCGTAAGGCGAGCACTGATTGAAATTGTCTGCCACCTCCTGCTGCTCTAGGTACAATCATTTAATCGTTTCCCTTGTTGTATTGTTTAATCGTTGTTTCTCTGGGTACAATCATTTAATCGTTTCCCTTGTTGTATTGTTTAATAGTTGTTTCTCTGGTACAATCATTTAATCGTTTCCCTTGTTGTATTATTTAATCGTTACTATTCCAGGTACAATCATTTAATTGTTGCCTTTGTTGTATTGATTAATTGTTGCCCTGTTAAAAAATGGTATCGATGTACCAGATTGTTAATGAGGTTTTAGTGGGTAGAGGCGTGTTTTCAGTTTATGTCTTTGCATCATTTAGTGTGAAAGCAGATTGAAAGTAAGATATAAATTGCAAATTCAATAAAGAGAAGGAAGATATAAATTGCAAATTGAATATGGTGCTTGTTGTCCAAGGACATGCAGGCATTTAACCCTAATATCCATGAGTCAATCCCTAATATCATGTTTTAGTGCTTGATTTGGATATTGATTTAAGAGTGGAGATAATAGAGGCTGAGTAGAATAAAGACGACTAAAAATGGCGAAAACTCAAAGTGCTAAGTTTGAAATCGAGAAGTTCAATGGAAAAAACAATTTTGAGATCTAGAAGGTGAATATCCACTATCTTCTCGTGCAACAAGGCATGATGAAGGCACTTTTGGGAAAATCAAAGAAACCCATGACCATTTTAGATGAAGAGTGGGAAGAGATCGATTTGAGAGAACTGAGTGCCATACGTCTGTGTTTGGTCGATGATGTTCTGTTCAACATTGTCAAGGAGAAGACAGTAGCAGGTTTGTGGGCAAAGCTGGAAAGTTTGTATATGAAAAAATCCTTGACGAACAGGATCTTCCTGAAAAGGCAATTTTACAGTTTGCGCATGAAGGAAGGTACAAAAATAGCTGATCATTTAAATACTTTTAATACTCTTTTAGTCCAGTTGACTAGCATGGGAGTAAAATTTGAATATGAAGATAAGGCAATTACATTATTATGTTCTTTTCCTGAGTCATGGGATCATTTTGTTACCTCTATTAGTTTCAGTTCAACATAAAGTATTGAGTTTGATGTTATTGTTGGAGCTTTATTGTCTGAGGAAACAAGGAAGAAATCCAATTTAGAAACCTCTACATCTGAGGCGATGATGGCCAGAGGAAGACCTAAGGAAAGAGGACATACTAAGAGGGATTTATCTCGATCACAGTCGAAGGGAAAGAAGAGCAAGCTTAAGTGTTGGTTTTGTGGAAAATGTGGACACTTGAAGAAGGATTGTTGGAAGAGACAACAAGCCTCCAAAGAAGATCGTCCAAAAGAGACGAAGGAAGCAAATGCAACCAAAACAGGTTCAACAACAGGTTTAGGTATGACTGATGAAGTTTTATCAATTAGTGTTGTTTCATGATATGATCAACAATGGTTATTAGATTTTGGTGCTTCAAATCACATGTGTCTTCATAGATGCTGGTTTATTACTTACCAATCTATAGATGACATAATTGTTTACATGGGAAATGATATATCATGTAAATTTGTGGGAATTGGTAGCATTTGAATTAGGATGTTCAATGGATCTGTTAAGATACTAACTGATGTGAGACATGTACCTGAGCTTAGGAAGAACCTAATCTCTTTGGAAGTCTTAGATACTGGAGGATATAAAAGTACTGTTCAAGGTGGAGTTACGAAGGTCTACAAAGGAATCCTACTGGTTTTGAAAGCGAAGAAGGTTGGAAACATTTTTTTGTTAGAAGGAAGAACCGAGTCAGATCATGCGACAGTTGTATCCGAGAATGACATTGATTCTGTTTGAATGTGGCATCAACGCTTGGGCGATATGAGTGAAAGATGATTGATGGTATTACCTAATCGCAAGTTACTTCTTAGTCTAAAGTCTTTAAAATTAGATTTCTGCAAGCACTATATTTATGGAAAACAAAATAGGCAGAGATTTAAAACCAGAAGACACACCAGTGAAGGAATCCTTGATTATGTCCATTTTGATGTTTGGGGACCATCCCCTACTGTTTCGTATGGAGGATCATCATACTTTGTTACCTTTATAGATGATTTCTCTAGGAAGGTGTGGATCTATATGGTGAAAATAAAGGCTGATATGTTGATTGTTTTCAAGCAGTTTAGAGATTTAGTGGAAAAGAGCACTGGTAGGTACATTAAATGTTTAAGAATTGATAATGGTGGTGAATTTATGTCTATGGAATTTGAGAACTATTGCAAGGAGTTTGGGTTTGATAGGAATAAAACCACTTCCTATACTCCTCAACAAAATGGAGTTGTTGAACGCATGAACATGACTCTTCTAGAGAGAGCAAGGAGTATGCTTAGTAACGCCAACATGCAGCAGGAACTGTGGGCAGAAGAAGTAACTACAACTTGTTATTTGGTGAATCGATCACCATCAACAACAATAGAGTGCAAGATTCCTAAAGAGGTATGGAAAGGTCATCCTTGTAATTATTCTAATCTTAAAGTTTTTGGTTGTGAAGCCTATGCTCTAATTCTGAAACATCAACATTCTAAATTAGATCCAAAATTAAAAAAAGGCTTATCTTTGTTGGATATGGTGATGGTATTAAGGCATATAGTTTGTGGGATCCTATTGCCCATAAGATCACCATTAACATAAATGTAATATTTGATGAATCATCACTCATCAAATTAGATGTAGATGGTCAAATGAAATACAAAGAAGTACCGAAATATCAACAGATTCAGTTTGAAACTCGTTTAACTATAGATGAAAGTGAACATGAACAAGTTTATGAAGAAGTTCATGAAGAGGTCCTTGCAAGGGAAAATATGGATGATGGTGACAATCAACAAATTGTGGATGAGCCACAAACTTCCCTAAGGAGGTCTACACGGGTCAGAGTTCCTCCAAGAAGGTATGTTGATTTTGTTTCATCAGTTTCTTTAAGTACTAATAATGATGAACCTTCATGCTATCAGGAAGCTATGGAGGATTCTAGTAGTGAAAAATGGAAAGAAGCAATGAAGGATGAAATGAATGCTTTAGTGAGGAATGCTACATGGGACTTGGTAGAACTTCCAAGAGGCAGGAAAAATGTAGGTTGCAAGTGGGTCTACAGGATGAAGAAGGGTGTTGATGATAAAGTAGAAAGGTACAAAGTAAGGCTGGTTGCAAAAGTATATTCTCAGAAAGAAGGTATTGATTTTCATGAGATTTTTTCACCAGTTGTTAAAATCGGTTCAATTCGAAGTATGTTAGCATTGGTTGCATTACTTGATTTGGAGTTGGAGCAACTAGATGTTAAGATTGCTTTCTTACATGGAGATTTGGATGAGGAGATTTACATGGAACAACCTGAAGGGTTCATTCAGAATCACAACAAGAAATTTGTTTGTAGGCTCAAGATAAACTAATACCCTGCTTGGTGGACGTAGCTCGAATTTGGGTGAATGACGTAAATCTATGAGTTATATGTGTGATCTATTTCTTTGTTACTTTTCACTGCATATTTTATCGTGGCTATACCGTCAACAGATATAAGCCGATCGACCCCATTAATTTAAAAGGGTGGAAAATGGGGTTGATCAATGTATATCAACCACTTTCACTTAAATGTGGTTGTTACTAGTTGACAACCAACATGCGTGGGACACAACTATTAATATATTAATACATTTTAAATGTAATAATTAGATATTAATTAATAATTAATAAATTATTATTTAGTAATTAATTAATAATTATTAATAATATATTAATAATTAATAAGTAATTACTCAATTATTAATAAGTAATTAGTTATTAATTAATAATAAATTAAATATTAACTAATTCAAAATAAAATAATACATACCATTATAAAATAATAATAATAAAGTCTTACATTTAATAATAATAAAGTAATACTAAACTAAACAGAAAAAAATAATTTAACATATTAAATAATTAAGAAAAACAAATTTCATGTGTTTCTAATATATTAATACATTAATAATAATACAAAAATACATTAAATATAAATGTATTAATGTAATATTACTAAAAAAAGTTCTAATATATTTAAAAAAAAACACAACATTAATAATAATACAAAAATACATTAATAATATATAAATGTATTAATGTAATATTACTAGAAAAGTTTTAATATATTTAAAAAAAAACAAATTTCATGTGTTCTTAATTTATTAATACATTTACCTGGATGGGGTGATGGGGCCAGCCATCTGGCGTACAAAGGAGACGAGGGGAAGCCAGCAGTGCACAGAGCCATGTGCTCGGCTCGTGCCCACTACTGCCGACGCCCCCATGCATTAAATTGGCATTACGTCGATGGGAGGGGCATTCAATCGAGCTCCCTCGACTGCCTTATCACATAGTGCAATGACGTGGGTTGTTTGTGTTTTCGCCCTGCAGCTCGGGTCTGGTTCGGCTGGTTCGTTCATGGTGCTTTTACCCTTTCGGCTGCTCCTCACCCTCAACCTTGGTTCCACAGACCTCATCCACCCACCTGGCTTTACCATGCCACGCCAATGACTTCGGCCACGCCGGGGTTCTCCTTGGCACCCTTGGCAGCCTCGCACTTCAATTTCACCCCCTGGTTCGCCTCCAACTTCTTCTTCGTCATTCCGACCACCTGGGACAACCACCCACACTCCCCCCGCTGAGAACACTCTGACCTTCGACTGCTTGGCCATCATCAACACCAGCCTGAACCCTTCGTGGCGTCACCTTCTCGCCCCCTCCACCTCTAGGTACTCCTCTCCTCCTCCGGTGTCGGGTTTGGCCTCAGCGAAATCACCCACTGGGATGCCTGCCCATGGGTGACCAGAGCACAAAGAGAAGTCACCGTCCTCCAACCCGTCGTGTGAAAACCTCACCATCTTGCATGAATTGGTCTTCAAACTTCATCAAGGAGTGGAGGACCTTTAGTTTTGAGTGCAGCAGATGGACGGGTGACTGACAATCCTCCTTCAGCTTCTTTCTACCTACCACGAAGCTCCTCCCGCAGTGTCAGACGAAGCACCTTCTACTGCAAGCGAGAGCGAGAGTGGCAGGCACGAGGAGCCGGGTCGACAGGGGTCCAAGCAAGAAATCACGGCTACAGACAGGCAGGAACAACCACTGTCGAGCAATGTTGAGGCTGTGAAAGGAATGGTTCGACAGGAGGCCAAGGAGGCCAAGGAGACGACATGCATCAGTCTACAGGTGTATACGGAGACAACAGATGCTGAGACGACGGCTCACAAGGACGCGTGCAATGGCATGTAGTGGGCAACCAGCGGGACACCTGTTGTAGAGGAGCCGTGGCCAGGCCTTCTGCCCGAGTATGTGCCAGATTATACTCCACTTGTCTGACCCCTATAGGGGGCTGTTTCTCTTTTTTAGATTTTACTCTAGTTGCTAAGTTGTCTGTTTACTCTAAGACTGATAGGAACTCTGGTGCTAGAACTGTTCGATTGGCTGAACTGGTTTCTCCTTCTGGAGCAGTTCAGTAATTACAACCAGGTGAATTTCACTTTTTTGTACTCTGTTTGACTCTTGGAAGGCCTCTATATATAAATTACTTACTTACCAAAAAAAATGTATTAATACATTAATAATAATAAAAAATGCATTAATAATATATAAATGTATTAATGTAATATTTCTAATATATTTATTAATAAATATATTAAACTTTTATTAATTAATATATTAATACATTAAAAAATATGTATATTAAAAAACATATTAAAATATTAATGTAATAATTTAACATCTTAATAAACAAATACCTTAATAATATATTGTAATACATTAATAAT
Organism: Picea sitchensis; assembly: GCA_010110895.2. Classification (NCBI taxonomy): domain Eukaryota; kingdom Viridiplantae; phylum Streptophyta; class Pinopsida; order Pinales; family Pinaceae; genus Picea; species Picea sitchensis. The sequence continues at coordinate 15,481 of SNQJ01S0151348.1, forward strand.
ATATAAATGTATTAATGTAATATTATAGAAATATACAAAAGCAATAATATATTTGTTAATAAAAATATTAAACTTTTATTAATTAATGTATTGATACATTAAAAAAATTAATATATTAATTAGTAATGTCTAATGTAATGTAATAATGCAACATATTAATAAATAAATACCTTAATAATACATTGCATTAATATATTGATAGATTATATAATTTGCAAAACAAAATAAAAACAAATAAATAATACAACTTATTAATTAATTAAGTAAAACATTAATAATAATGTAAAAATATATTAATAATATTAATATATAAATATATAAAATTAGTAATATATTAATTAATTAATATATTAATATAATGTATTAGTGTAATATGTATACTTTTATAGATTTTATTAGTCAAATCGCTGGGTGGAGGGGTCCCTTGTCCCACAAACAAGGGAGTCTCATACACTAATTTGGTATGCTAACTTAGCCGTGACCATAAAAATAGATTATTATAATTATTATATTAATTAATAAATACTTTAGTAATATATTGTATTAATTAATTTATACATTAAAATCTTCTAACAATAAAATAAAAAAATAAAAATAATATAATTTATTAATAAAATAAAACATTTTTCATACATTAATAATATATAAATGTAGTAATATATTAATTAATAAATACATTAATGTAATGTATAAATTAAGTATTACTATATTATTATAACATGTTAACTAATAAATATTTTATTAATATATTGTATTAATTAATTTATACATTAGTAATGTATTAATAATGCAAATATATATTAATAATATATAAATGTAGTAATATATTAATTAATTAATATCTTAATGTAATCTATAAATTAAGTATCAATGTATTAATGTAGCATGTTAATGAATATATATTTTAATATTATATTGTATTAATTAATTTATAATTAAGATATTGCAATAAGAAAGTAACAAAATAAAATAATATAACCTATTAATTAATTAATAAAGTATTTTTTTTTTCATAAATTAGTAATATATTAATAAAGTAATAATAAAAATAAAGAAATAATATAACCTATTAATTAATTAATAAAGTAAGACATTTTTCATAAATTAATAATGTATTAATAAAGTAATAATAAAGGAATACATTAATAATAATGCAAAACTACATTAATAATATATAAATACATTAAGGTAATATTGCATAAATATACTAAAGTAATAATACGGGATCATTCACTTGGGGAGCTATTGGGAGAGAGCCGAAGGGAGTTCAAGTAACCAGAGATTTGAATGATGGTGGCGAGAAATCCCTGTGGGGACTGCTTCGTTATCTTCCTACTGTTTAACCTGCTTCGAAGAGATTTTGTATGGAATAATAGTCTCGGTATGGTTATTACCTTATGAATTGGTTTCATTTTTACCTTTTCGCTTCAATTTTTTTTTTCCGGTTCCCTTCCTCCAAGTTAGCTATGATGTCAACTTCTCATTTTTTTTAATGACCATTTATTTTCCTTTCTTGGAAACTGGTTTCATCCCTTTACCTTACTGTATTATTTAATTACTTTCCACCTAGGCCAGAAACTCTTAACTATTGTCTTGTTGCTCCTTTTTTCCTCATATTTTAACCGACGATCTTCTCCTCCTCGTGAGTTGGGTGCTTAATCCACCCTAGATTTCGGAGGTGGGGTTTTGGAGTTGTCAAACGTTGGTTAAATGACTACTGGTAGTAGTCTGACACTTATTAAGAATATTAATAACCTCCTTAATGAGGAGGATGAAAACTTTTGGAAGGAGGTAGGATTATTATCTGACTTTCCGGCAACTATGAAAAATAAAAAGCATAGACCACCTTTGTGGAACTCTAGTGATATGCAGAATGGAGGTTATAGTTGTATAAATATTTCTCCGGTTTCTACCATGACTACTCTTCCTAGTTTGGTTGAAACTTACCCACATAACTCTTGTCCCAGAACGGGTGGTGGAGTTAAGCAGGGGAACTCTGGGATTTTTTCTCCTATTGCACGTGGGAAGAAAAAACATCTTTCATTTTTTCACAAACAAAAGAAGCAATGGACTTCTAATAAGGTTCATAGGAAAATGGTTATCATTTCTGATGTTGGCCTTTAGGATACTTGTCGGTTAGAACTTTGTGCAGTAGTAGGGAGGTTCGCCTATGGACATTTATGCAGAGATAAATTCCTAGTCTGGTCAGATAGAGTATGGTCGCCGGTGTTAGGATACACTCCAGAGTTGGTGCAACTACCCAAAGGATGGTGGGGAGTTATTTGTCTCTCTTTGGATGATGTAGATTTACTGTTAGCAAAAAGGTGGTTGAATGGGGATAGTAGTTTTATGCTGAAAAAATGGTGGGTGTCTTTCAATCCAGAGACCGAATACTTTACATTTTGGCATTTCTGGATTCTTTTTCCTGGTTTGCCTCTTCATATGTGGAATGAAGGAGCACTGAAGTATATCAGTGATGCGCTTGGCACTTTTATTTTGGTTGATAGAGGAATTTTAACTTTGCCTGCGCGAAAAGTTTGTAGAATCTTGGTTGAAATGGACATAAGTCGTGGACTTCCTGAAACTCATGAGATTGAGTGGCGAGGGAGGTGTTTTTTGCAATGACTAGACTACTTAGGCATACCATTTTGGTGTAGCCTTTGTCGTAGTATTGGACATCTTCGCATGGACTGTAGAGGTTTGTTTGAAGAGAAAGAGGAACAGGAGGATCACCTTTCTACTACTGATTTTATTGATCTCTTCGTTGAAATGGGGTTCTATAGTGTTGGTTTGGGAGTTTGTTTGGATGACTTGGAATAACCAGAACAACCTCTCACACTTTTCGATAAGCTCAAATTTCATTGTCCTTCTTTTTTGCTACTCTGTCGTCTTTAGAAAAAGAAACCTTAAGCTCTTCAAAGTGGTTAGCGCGGTCTACCTCACTTTCCTATCCTTTGCCTAAGATGGGGGTGAACGACCTCTCGAAGCCTTGTAACCCCTCTGAATCTACTTTACCTTCCAGTAATCTGACTAAGTCTGCTGTGGACTCATTCTTGCCACTATCGGAGAACCTATCCAATCCTCTGACTCTTCCTATTAGTATCGGTCCTTCCTCCCTTGATGACCCAGTGTTAACTGAACCAATTCATGATTCTTTTTCTGATTTAACTATTCCCTCCTCTTCTATTTCAGGTTTTTGTGAACTGGAGGACTCAGAGCCCTCCCTTGAAGTGGTTTTAGACTCCTCTATCCATTTTTAAAGGATAAATCTTCTCACAATCAATTACTTATTTTTCAGGGAAAGGCTTTACAAGTTACTAGTTCTTTTGGTGGGGAGACTAGTGGATCAAATTTACTAGAGGGTATGAAGGCGAAAGACTTTGTTTTGTCTCGAGGACTGGGTTTTGAAACCTCTCCCATAAAAACCCAAAGCACCAGGAAGAAACAAAATAAAGAAACTCTGACTACTAATCCTATTATTTCTATTGACTGTGGGGCAATTAGAGCATGCAAATCCCTTTCTCAGGCTAAGTAATGTTGTTATTGTCAGTTAATATCAGGGGGATCAGAGGCACCCTAAAACTTGCCTCGGTTTGTAGGGTACTAGACAAAACTAGACCTGAGTTAGTATTATTTTAGGAGACTATGGTACTTGCAGAAAAGGCTCGTGACTTCATATTTAAGATTTGTCCAAATTGGCTATGTTGTGCAATAAATTCTGATGGGAGTTCAGGGGGTTTATTGGTTTCTTGGGACCCAATTTTTTTTATTTGAATCCTTCTCTAACTTGTGGTGGCATCTTCTTGTCAAAAATTTATATTTCCACTAGGAGACAAATTAATATTTTGAATACATATGGTCCTTGTGTGGAGCGAAGAGTTTTCTGGGAGTGTCTGAGAAGATTGGGCTTATTATCATATAAAAATTTGATTCTAATGGGTGATTTAAAATTGACCCTCTCTTCTGGTGAGATTTGGGGAGGTGTTAGAAATCTGGGTTGTTTGGCAGGTTTCTTCAAAAATTTCTTCTTGGGACTTGGTCTTATTGATATTATTGTGAGGAAGATTGTTTCGACTTGGAGGAACAATCGGGCTGGCACTGAAATTATTGCAAAGAGGTTAGACAAATATTTCATTTCTGAGGATCTCCTAGCATCGATTGATATTTTTTGATCTTGGGTGGAATACACTTATATCTCAGACCATGCACCCATCTTACTTTAATTGGATCTTTCGACTACTCATCTGTGCTTTCCTTTCAAGATGAATCATTTTTGGATCCAGTATTTAAGTTTTGATATTCTGGTTAAACAGCTTTGGAATGATCCAAAGTACCTAGGCGAAACTGTAAAACAACATAGGCTTATTTGGAAGCTTAAGGATCTAATGTTTCAGACTGAAAAATGGCTGAAGGAGAGGAAATTAAGAACAAATGCACACATTAAGAATTTGGAAGAAGAGATTACATAATGCATCCATAATAATTCCAATGGAAATAAATGGATGGCCCAAGGGTCTTTAGTGAAGGAATTAGAATCAATAAGAAACAATATTCTTCTGGAAAAGGAGGAATATTGGCGACAACGTAGCAGGGCTATTTGGCTACAAAATGGTGATAATAATACAAAAATTTTCCATAAATATGCAAACAATAGAAGAATTAGTAAGCATTTATGGGATATTTTGGATGAGTCTGGGGATGTTGTTTCAGGACAGAAGAACATTTAAAAGGAAGGAGTTAATTATTTTAAGGAGATGTATAAAGAACGGTCTCCTCCCTTATCAAATGAACAAGTCATGGTTGCTTCACTTTTCAAAAAAATGGTGACTGAAGATGAAACCCGTTCCCTCAATGAGTCCATTAAATTGGAGGAGATTGAATAGATTTTAAAGAAATTTAAATCGGACAAGAGTCCAGGACCCGATGGTTGGTCAATCGAATTCTTTAGCCATTTATTGGAAACAATGGGGGGAGATCTTCTGAAGATGGCCGAAGAAGCAAGAAATAGAGGCAGAATAGTGGGAAGATTAAATTCTACTTTCATTGAATTAATTCCAAAAGTTAATAAACCTCAGTGTTTCAGTGACTTTAGGCCTATTTCACTATGTAATTTATGCTACAAAGTCATCTCCAAAGTTTTAGCAAATCACACAAAACCTCTGTTGTCTAGATCAATATCTAAAGAACAATTGAGTTTTCTTCAGGGGAGAAGAATACAGGATGCCATTGGTACTGTGCACGAATGTCTTCATAGTATAAAAAATAAAAAGACAAAATAATTAGTATTAAAGATTAATCTGAAGAAAGCGTACACTTGCGTTAGTTGGGATTTTTTGAGGAAGATACTTATTCAGATTGGAATGGGACTGGAGATGGTAGACTGGATTATGAGCTGTGTAATATCTACTTCCTACTCAATACTGATAAATGAGGAACCAACTACTTTCTTTAAAAGTGGGTGGGGGCTCAGATAGGGATTTCCTCTTTCCTCATTATTGTTCATCCTTCTCATGGAGGGTTTAATCTTATTCTTAAAGGAGAAGAAACTGGAAGGAAGACTTCCAGGGGTGAAAGTTTCCAGAACTATTAAAATTCTACATGTTCTTTTTGTTGATGATGTTTTGATTTTGTCGAAGGATAGCATAGAGGAATGGATAGAGATAGAATTGTTACTTAAAACTTTCTGTTCGGCTTTTGGATTGATGATTAGTATTACAAAAACCACAATACTTCAGGCAGGATTATCGGAAGAGGATTTGAGACCTTTCAAAGGACTTTTTCCATTTAATTTTGAGGACTTAGAGGAGGGGTTTAAGTACTTAGGTTTCTACCTCAAAAATGGTTTGTAGAGGGATGGTGATTGGTGTTGGCTCCTTAAGAAAATAGAAAACAAAATCAACAATTGGTGTTTATGTTGGCTCTCCCTGGGAGGAAGATACACTCTATTAAAAGCGATGTTGGAATCACAATCCATATATTGGATGTCTCTTACTCTTATTCCTGGTTCGGTTCTAATTTCTATTAGAAAACTAATGTATCATTTTCTTTGGAAGAAGAATATAGATTCTAGTACTATCCATCTTTGCAAATGGGAAAAAATGGCAGTGCCTAAAGCTTTCGGGGGCCGGGGTTTCTTAAATATCTTAGACTTCAGCAAAGTGCTGGTGACACACACACTTTGGAGGGTGATCAATAGTGAAGGTATGTGGCATAAGATTATTATGGACAAGTATTTGACACATACGACTATTACTCAGTGGTTAAGAACACCAAACTTTGAACACAGAGCAACATCAAATATCTAGAGTGGTTTAACTACTTTGGTTCCGCTGATACTACATTGGTTATGTTGGGCACCTAGTTCGGGGCATCTTATTTCCATTGGCATAGATAGGATTATTGGCTTGGGAAATAAATCTTTCTTATCTCAGTCACTGGTGTCATTACTTAAACATAATCATATACACACTCTGGCACATGCTAGGAATGTTTCGAATAGTACATCTTTAAGTGATTATGGGCTTATAAGCAGTGACACTAATCTCAGGGGAAGTTTAGCTACAGAATGGGATCATTTCTGAAAGGCACTTATTGATACTGGAATAATTTTACAGAATTCTAAAGATCAACTCATGTGGATAGGGGGAGACAATTCTAGTATACCTTTGGTAAAAAAATTTTTTATCATGGTATTGTCAATACTAAGTGTTTGAAGATGATTGATAGATTGCAACACTCATTATGGAAATGACATATTTAGCTTAAGATAAAGTTATTTGTTTGGTTAGTGGTGGAAGGGAGGATATTGACATGGGACTCTTTGCAGGTGCGAGGTTGGATAGGTCCTAGCCGGTGTGTTTTGTGTAAAAGTGACCAAGAAACTATTTCTCACCTCTTCATAAATTGCTCCTTCACTGTAGCGTTATGGGCCTGAGAAAATTTGATATTAAAGAATAATTCCAAACAACAGTGGATTGGGAAAATGGTGGTTGAATGCTTTAAGTCAGTTTTTGAGGATAAACACTCTTCCCCATCCCTGACAGCACATCTGTGCTGGCACATTTGGATAGAATTGAACAAAGCGACTTTTGAAAACTATAAACCATCGATCCAAGCCGTCTTATCCAAAACTTTGGCTATTCAAAATTGTATTTCGGGAATGGTGAAAGACAAACCACCAAAGACTGTTTATATTCCCTTCCAGCCAGGGGATGTTTATGCGTGGTTTGATGGGGCATCACAGAATAATGGAACTATTGATGGGGTGGGAGGTATTATAAAATCTCCAGATCTTTCTGTTATCAAATGGAGTTATAACTGTGGAAGTGGAACAACCTCCAAGGAACAATTAATTGCGGCATGGGCTACACTATTACTTGCAGATCATATGTCTTATCACAATATCAGAGTGATGGGAGACTCCAGGGTGATTATTGATTGGCTTTCCAAAAAATAAAGACTATAGGTAAGCTCCTTATTTGGCTTGAAAAATAGGATCTTGATCCTTATCAAGAATTTCTAGAATATTAGTTTTCACCATGTCCAAAGGCATTTCAATACTGAAGTAGACTTACTTTCCAAACAAGAATTAGGAGAACTTGAAGGTCATATTTTCTATGTTCGTTGGCATAGTGGAATTGAAGGGACAAAGGAATTCCTAAATATTCACTAGTGATAGAATCATACATAGACATTTTGTTTTTTGTGGATCAGATTACCTATTTTCTGAAATAGTATTGGACCCACATACAATCAGTTTTGTGGTTTTTGGTTAAGGATTATATTAGAATTGTATGAAATGAGGCATGGTTATACATGCCTCAAAAAAGTATCTTGTATCTGTTGGACTTCAATCCTCGTCTTTTCGAAGTGTACTGTGATGTAAAATATTATATTTTACTAATATAATTTGAAGCAGATTTTCATTTTTGAAAATAATAAAGGATTACATTAATAATAATGCAAAAATACACGAATAATATATAAATATTACATTTTGCATAAATGTACTAAAGTAATAAGAAAGGATTACATTAATAATAATTCAAA
>SNQJ01S0151351.1:0-23093 GCA_010110895.2 Picea sitchensis
GTTTTAATTAGGACATCCCCCGAAGTTGTTAATTTGATGTGCGGGAAAACGCCTTGAAGTGACCTGAGAAGTAAGGCGGGCCCTCTCGGGACCTGGCTTCCCACCCGTTTTGGACATCCAGCACTTTGAGTGAGTTTTACTGGCGAGACCATTTGGGTTTTGGTAAAGCTCTCCGCAAGTTTCCAAGCAAAGAGTTAACCTCCAAGGAGGCCCAAACCATTTCACTAATTGAACTTTAATTTACCCTTAATAAAACACTCAAACTACACTGCCCACGATTCTCATTAAGGCATTGGTCTCAATTTTCATATTCAGCAAAGCCACAGGCTTCATTTCATAATTGGTTATATATTTAATATAAATGCAACTTGCACCTAACAATTGTCTCTCGGTATCCTTTTGATGCAAGTACATGTTCATTTGATTATATATATATCGTGGTGAATGTTTGTTTCATGTTTTATTCATTTTATGGTTAATGGTTTGAAGAATCAATAAACTCCTAGATTTCAATTTTCGTACTTAGCTTAAAAACCTTAGTATATTTGTTAGGGATTACCCCCCTTGGCTTCGCTAGGAGTTGGCCTAGACGAAGGAGTTGAGGATTAGGTGACAGCACCTTAACTTTCACTTGCCCCCAAGGACACACCGAGTGGATTGAAGATTTCTTCCACGTCTCCCAGGTGTGTATAAGGCGGCAACAGGTAGGCTGAGCTTGAACTCACGTGGTCAGGGATTATAGAAATGTCAATCATGTTTCATCATTAATTTTATCAAATACATGCATAAAACCCTGATACATCATCCAATAGCTCAAAGACATTACAATGACCCTACTATTAAAAGCTGAAGAAAGACAAAATGCCCTATTGGGCCGGCATCCATAAGAGAAGGAAAGAGTTTCGAGGATATCATCAAGCCATGTAACAGTGATGTGGTCAAAGGGATGTCGGTTATCACCGGGTAGAGTGAAGAGCGGGGGTGATATTACTGTGGGTGCCTTTGTAGAAGGTGAGTTATTTTAGATCATGGATGCAATTCTTTCCAAACCCCTTTGACCTTTGATACTCTTTTCTTTATTGATTTTTCTTATTTATTTCCAGGTCTAACTAGACGACACTGCCTTTGCGTGGTGAGCAGAGCTGACAGCGTTACCCACAAAGCACTTTCTGAGAGATAAGGATGGCTGGTGATGAGACCCCACCTTTCCTTAGCCATGCATCAAGGTCACTTCCACAGTGTGGTAACTGAGATAATGGCAGTAATAAGCCGCTACAGGTGGCCATGAACATAATAGGTTGGCTTCGTGTTAGAGACCCCATCCTCTTGAGCTGGCATTTCTTGTTTTGTCATTTCTTGAGGTCCTCTTATTTCTTCTTGCTTTTGTGGATTCTAGGATCCCTAGGCGAGGCATCTACAGGTTTCATTTTTTTTATGGCTTTTTATCTTTATTGCTTTTACATACGGGCCTTTAGCCCTTCTTCCCATGAGATAAGGTGAAACCCACAAGTAGATCATCCTAATGCCTGGACAATGGGAATGGGATGGTTGAGTGGGTTTTAAGATGAAAGGTGATAGTATGAGGGGAGAGGATGATGGTTTTTTCAGAAATTCCCCTAGTGGCAAAGCAAGACCTATGGGTACAGGTTTGCTAGGACATCCTGTCAATCTCCCTGATAATGGTCAAGTGGGTTAATGCAAGATCCAGTCATTAAAACAAAGGGAATTTGATGCATATCTAAAGGTTATAATGATCAAATAAATGACACATACCATGATACGGACCAATTACCTCATGAACAAGAGTATTCATTATTCAAGTCCAAGCCGAAGGTGATGGATGTTGTTCTTTGATGCAGCAAGGAACAAGTCGATGAAGGAAAAGAAAGATGGGCCCCAGAGTGTATAGAGTCAATCCTTCTCTGGAGCCTCCACATGTCTACAAGTTTTGTGAGTTTCGAGAGACATGATCTCCCTAATTATCCTAAGCGGAGATGCTTGGCCAAAGAACATGACTAGCCATTCAAAGAGACCTTCTTTAAATTTGAAGGTTTTCTCCATACATCAGTTGGTTCAATGGAACTGGCCCGTTTTAGGTCATTATTGTTGAAGAACTTTGCCCCTTGAGTTGGTCAATAAGGTCATGAATCCTTGGAATTGGGTATGGGATTTCTTGATAGTGATTTTGTTAAGAGCTCTATAATCAATGCAGTCCCACCGTCCGTCCTTTTGCACCGATTACAATTGGGCTTTCGAGGGAGGAGCTAAAATTAAAGTGCCCCTTTGAAAGCTCTTGGTTTATTAAGTATGATTCATTATTTCCCATCGTGACGATGGGTGAGCCATTAGGTAGAGGTGTGTTGGGGGTGAGATCGAGGTGGATGCTTGAGCTTGGCGGTGTTTGCCGGTACCCACAGGTGAGGAAGATAATCTCATGATACGCTACCAAAGAGGCTTTGTGCAGAGGCCACAGATGTGGTGGAGCCTTAAGCACTTCTGTGACACGGATCACAAAAGACAACTTCTCGAGTCTATGAGATGACCTTCTTGCATTGCTTGAGATTAAAGAAATAGAGGTGATGCTTTACCTCTTGTATCATGTACAATTTTCTACCAAAGTAATAATAACTACTGGGGAGTCTGAACTCATACACAACATGATGCTTCACAAAATATTGTCCTAAAGAACATCACAAACTTCAAGGGGAGCAATATCACATAATCTTTTTAATCCTTGAAAGCATGTCACTTAGGCTAAAGTAGTAAATTTCACTTGACTTAAATCTTCTAAGTCAAAATGAAATTAGAAAAACCACATAGTACAAAGGGTAATAGTCTCCCCTTTGTACTTAGAGACTCATAAACACATATGTGGACCACTTTCAAAGACACCCAAATCTCAGCATGAATTGCGGAAACGTGATGGAAGTGTGTATGATACGTATATTTTCTAGGGCTTGGATAGTTGTCCACAGGAAATATTCATCTCAATTGGTACATTGTGTGGGTTGGGGTTGTCTTTGCTCTACTTCGACTGTGATGGGTTTGAAGATCCAAAATCTCACCTCTTCTACTACTTTGTTATGCTCAATCTTGTGATGTATCTATAGAGTGGAATTGCCCAATGAGGCGATGTCGAGAAACTCCATTTACGTTGAATGTATCTATACAAACAACTACAGTGGTATTTAAGTACGGATGATGCTCAAAGATTCTTTGATATCCAATTTGGTGGGTAGGATATGGAAAATATTGGTGAAATATGGTCTTGTCTAGTCCCTTTCCTGACAAAATGTGGTCCATCTTGTGTCTTGAATCATATGAGGGTACTATTGTTCTTTAATGGCGTCTCGGAGGGAATCCCATGTAGGGGGCACCGAAAACATTTTAGATTCCTCCACAACCCTTTTCAGAGAGTAGATATCCCACCGAGTCTTTAACATAGGGGAATGACCTTGAGGAGTTCAAAAATGATCTTTTCCCTATCCCGAGGAAAAATTGTGGACCGAAAATACCCGCTTTGACGAGATTTCAACCTTTTATTTACAACTCAGCATTTCTCCGGTCCAACTTCAAATAATGGAATATCAGAATTGCCAGCCTTAGAAGTCGCATGACGCTACTTGATGAAGATCGCCATACGGTTATTGAAGGATCTGCGCAAAATTGTCCATCATTCGTACCTTTGGCCGGCTCGAGAACTTCCTCGAGCAACATTTCATCGGATTGTCTGCTCCATCATCTTTCTTTTGTCCCCATCGGTTGTTGTCGAGCTCCTTACGGCCAAGTCTTATAATAACGATTGGTTGGGTCCCAACTTCTTGTACCCAGTCATTGTGAGGACATGCCGCGAAAAATAAATGAAAGAAGCGGTATGCGATACCATTGATCGATTTAGGAGTGGAAGGCCGAATAACATAATGAATACAATAACATAGAAATACAGAATAACTGCGGTCTCCGGTGAAGACAATATCTTCTATTGAATAATAAAATAGGCTTAAAGCGGAAATTGCGAGCGAAACGCCTTTCGAATGGTTGCTTATCTTTGAAGATGCTGGCTGCTACGCGCCTCTATCTCAACGGATGGATTACAATGAGACTCAGAGGCAGCACGATGTATTACTCATGAATGCCAAAACCCTGAACATCCAAAAATCTAACCCTAGAGGGTGGCCAAAGTCATGGGCCCACGCCTGCGGGTAAGTTGGTGTAAGTTAGCACCCTCAACTTCCACAGGGTGTTAGCTTTTACATATGACCCTCTCGTTTTTAGGCGTGATAGCCGTTGGAAAGTCTTTAGAGAACTATACATTTAGGTCATCAAACTTCAGCGGCTCACTACTCTTGGTTTGGCGTGGCGAGATAAAAAGTGCGCGTTTAGGGCCTCAAAATGACTATGGAAGTACAACAAGATGTACTAAAATGAAACATACAAAATAGCCGGTTGGATTAGAGAGGCGAGAGGCCACCGTGTGATGCGGAGGGTGTGTGGAGACTTGAGACAACCCTAGAAGTCATAGAACCCACAATTACAAAGAGGCTACAAAAAGCGTGTTGAACAAAGCGAACAAGAGGAGCGGTAGAATAGGTGGGTGGACATATATATCCACTTGGATCACTTAAACATGGTTTCATATCCTTTAATTATTTGATTTGCGTATTGACTCGAATAATTTTCTTGTTACACTCCCTTGACTCTATAAGCATATTCTCTTCCCACATTTCATGCCATTTACTCCATTGCAAGGATGATTTCACCACTCCATGCTTGACTTCAATAATACCTTGCTCATGCCCTCTCAAATATTTCTTGACCTTTGCTATCCCACAATAGAGACAACTTTGGTTCCAACATTGTGTCATTGAGAGAAATCCTAAAAAAACCTAAGAATTGTTGCTCCAAATATCTTGAGGATCCCCCCAAAACAACTTTCCCTCCACATAACAGATGTGGAATGTTTAAGGGAGCCAATAAGGGTGCAACGAATCCACCCAAAATAATTAGAGAAAGAGATCTATCCCACACTATGAAGGAAAAAACCATACCAAGATACAAGTAAACCCACATGCCGACAATGAATAAACAAGAGGGAGGGACGATGGAGGTGGCCATAATGGTTCATCTTTTTTCCCATGCAAAAAAATCCAATTAGGAACCGATGCCATAGAGAAATAAATGCCAAATAAATTACGAGAGAGGAATAGAGATAAGTGCCCCCCTTTTAATAATTAATTTCCCCTTCCCTATTCTAACTCCATGACTGGGGAGGAGGTCTGCTTCCTTGTTGTGGATTTACGTGATATGGAAAAAATATATGACCTCAACCTTTTGAACCACATCCACCATTCTCCAAATCTAATGATTATAGAGTAATCTCCAACCATAATTATAGAACAAATTTCACTATTTCACACTCTTTGGAAACCTTTGTAAATTACTAATTCATTTACTTTAGTATTTGAAGCATCACTAAGTCTCCAAACAAAATCACTGACCTAATTTTCTTCGAAAAAAAACCACACCTACCACTCAACTCTTTATTATATAATAATAATCTATTTTTAAGGTCACGACCAAACCCGACACTAAATTGGTGTATGAGAACCTCCCTCCAGCCCATCAATTTCTTGGTAGCGTCTGAGGAGGTATACCTTACCCTCTGGATTTGAACTTGTGACCTCTTAGGAAGGAACACCGCCGTGGCTACAGTAACCATTAGGCCCACTCAGAGTTGGCACAAGCTTGAGACCAATTTAAACAATGTAATATAATATAATATGACATAATTTGTACAAATAATTCCCAACTTTATAAAATACAACACCAAATTGTTGTATGAGACCTCCTCCACCCAAAAATTTTACTGGTAAAGTCTGAGAAATTATCTACCCTACCCCTACGGATTTGAACTAGACCCTCTTAGGGAGGAAACACATGTTCTTAACCATTAGGCCCTTTAAATTGCATGCTTGAGACTAATTTAAATAATGTAATATAATATATTATGCACATAAAAAAATTTAAATAATTCCCAACTTTATAAAATACAGTGAGGAGTAATTCAGTGGGTAAAAACAAGTCATTCAAACTCTCACAATAAAGAACTTTAATTTTTACACCATTATGGATTGACCAACATATATAATCTTTAATTTTTTCTCTCACAATAAAGAACTTTAATTTTTACACCATTATGGATTGACCAACATATATAATCTTTAATTTTTCTCTCACAATAAAGAACTTTAATTTTTACACCATTATGGATTGACCAACATATATAATCTTTAATTTTTTTTTTTTTAATGTTATAGTGGGATAATAGAATTCCGATTATGATTATGTAAAAATGTTTGATAATTATCCACATCTAAAACATTGCACTATCGTTGTCCTATAGTTCTCTTAAAAATATAAATAAACAACTAGAATGAACATGTTAAATTATATAATTTACAAAACAATAAAATATCCAAAAGCACAAAGGTAACTTCATATAATTTTATTTTTTCATGATGCGTAATTTCATTATGATAATCAAAGTACATTTTGTAGATACACTTATGGTGTGACATTTCTTGTGATGTAGTATGCTTGCATACTTCAGATCATATAGTTATGTCTTCTTCATCTCGTAGGATTTTACAAAATCATTAGAAAAAACTGTAATGTTTCAGAGCAAGTAGTTTTGTCTTTTTCATAGTGTCCTTCAATGTTTTTGCAAACCAAAATCTAGAAACATTTATTGTTTCAGTCATTTACAAGGGATTCTTTTTGTTCTTGTATTGTTCATTCCAAGAACTACGCTAATATTCAGTGGCCACCTCTAATGTGTGTGCCCTCTTTTGATCCTACTGTTAAACTTCTTCATTTCTTTCCACAGCCAGGCCTGTTGTGGGGGAAAAGAATCTAAACTTTTCTGCAATATTTTTATGTCTTCCACTATATTGGCAAGTCTGATATTGTTGCATTTTTGTGTCCCAATTGTCCAGTTTATTTCTTTTTTTGAGTCTCCAAACATTGTTAACTTTTTGCATCATTTTTCTAGTGCGAAGGCCATGAGTAGTTTGAGGCTCATATGGTTAAACTCTTGTTTGTTCCTTTTCCCAATCTAGATGTTAGTATGTAATAGTGAGTGTCTGAGAAGTATAGTAAACCTCCTCCTCCACAGTTGTATTGTTGGGAAGCTCTATCAAAAACACCCCAAGGTATTGATTTTTCAATAATGACTTATTTTATCATTTTGTTCTTGATTCTTCCTTTCGAAGGAAAGGAGGAGAAAAATGCCAAACTATTCAGTGATGTTTTTCCTGGAGCTATAGTCACCTCATTGAATATGGCTTCATTCCTTGCTAGCCATACTCCCCAAGTAATCAGTAAAGGGATTAATCTGTATGTTTTGTAAGTGGAGTTTTCCCACTAGTTCTTCCAGGCTTGTTCTAATGTGTGGCCTTCCCACCGGAAAGTTTTAGCTAGAGTGATTGAAACTTATGTCCAAACCATTTTTAAGTATGAGCAATCTAGAAAAAAGGTGTTGTGCAGTTTCACCCACAGTTTTGCACAGTGAGCATCTACCTGGTCAAACAAAATTTCTTTTCTGGAGTATGTCCCAAGTAGTCAGATAAAAGGGGGTGATAGACCAAAAACCTATAAAGCCTCTTTTCCACCCTAGAGGTTCTAATCACAAGCTATCACAAGTAGAGCACAACTACTTCATAGATATTATCTGCGGGCCGGTAAAGCTGAAATGGGTAGGAGTTTAATGCCGAATTGATGGCAATATGGAGCATGAGGGTTGCCCTCATGGTAACCCGAGCGAGCCCCCCGAGATTCCAAACTTGTCCTTCTCTCTTAAGAAAGAAATCAAGAACTAGGTTGTGACTTTGTTAGATAGAACAATCCACCAGAAAAGTTTTGACTTTGCAGGGTTGTTGATCTTCGGATCTTTTTCCACCACCAGACTGGTTCATCTTGAGAAGATTCTTGTATTAGGAATGAATATCCTTCCTTTGGGGTGTAGATGCCTGAATCATTTATGTCCCACAACAATTCATCTTCTTGTTCTCTTATCTCGATCTATGAAGTTTTTAGTGTTAATGAATAGCAGCTCCTAATACATTGAATCCTGTGATGTTTAGTATTCAATTTGATTGGCATTTTTCCGCCTTAGACTAAGGGTGGTGGAAAATTTCAACAAAGAGATTTTAAGAGCTATTCCCTTTTTGTTTTTAAAAGTAAATAAAAGATGGTTAGAAAGTAGTTTTTCTTAAGCCTTACATCCGGGATCATCCCTAATCTTAGAAATCCATTTCCTACTTCCAACAAGACCATCCCTATATGAGGGAAAGAATTTCTTGCCTTCCAAATTGCCCGAAGCTCTCGACCAATTTTCAACCGTCATCTGATCCATGATTCAATTAGTCTGGTTCAATGTACTTTTTTGTGACAACCTTTGTCTAGAGGTTGTTTGTAGAGAGTAGGTGTTGTTGACCGCCCATTTAGCAAACGGTGGTCAACTCATGTGCAATGAAAAGATGCATCATCAGATACCCATATTATTGAAGATTCTTGATTCTACAAGGCTGTGTTTGGCCAACACTTATTTTTGTACTTGAAATTTCCACACCCCTGCGTAGGTCAATATTGTAATAGGTCTGCATGAGTCATAGTTAGGTCGGTACCTTGGGTTGTTTTCCATTGGGGAAGTTCCTTTCATTGAGGGTTTTTTTATCCTGGGGTTATTCACGTAGGGCTTTAGGAGCGTAGAGCTTCCCATGAGAGTTTTTTCCCTCTCATCGCGATAATTTCCTCAAAGTGGTGAAGGCATTTCTGATGGTCTCCATTTTTTGGTGAGCTTCATTTTAGGGTGATATTTGTAAATGTCATGCCGGTGATTAATAGAAAGTTTGTGAATTTGCAAAATGGAGTCTAGATAGGTTTTAATTAATTAAATTTTTAATAATTAATTAATTAATTTGAGCTTATGACTAGTAAAGCTGGATCTTTGGGCTTTTGATAAGGGGTATTTGTGCTCAAGAAATGGAATAGCACCCTACACCTGAACCAAGTTTCAGCTCAGTCGACTAAGTTTACTATGTCTTAGTCCCACTTTCGAGTGGAGTCTTAGTCAAAGCAATAATTTTAATTGCTAAGGTGACATTAGTCAAATGTCAAAAACATTGTAATTTTGGGTTAGTGAGTGGATGTTAAGGTTGAAATGAGCAAGTTAGACCCTCTAACCTACCCAAACCCATCCTAACCGCACCGGCCCAGTTCGGCCTGTTTTGCCACTTTGCATCACCGTAGGCCTTTGCCCTGGGGCCCCACTAAACTGAATTTCGCTGAACAGCACCAGGGGTGGTGGGCCCTCACATGAAGATGCGCCCCTAGCCTTACAAAACCTTATACATACAAAATACCTAACCCTAAACTAACTCACATCTCTCCCTAAGTTCACGCCCTCACTAGATTAGCGCCCTTTAGTGGAACCTCCCACTAACTTAAACCCTAACTACCCTTGCAAATATAGAATGGGCCCTCCTCTTTTTGACTAGTGCTCCCCTTGGATAGTTATCTAACCTATCCAAATGCCTAAACCTCCCCACAACTCACCAATCCATGCTTCAAACCCTAGGTGGGGAGCCCCTCTCTTAGAGATTGGTGCTCTAGCTCTCAAACCAACACTTGGAAATCATCCAAGTACCTTCTCTTGACCTCTAGGGGGTACTTATAAGGAGAAGCCTTCCTCACCTCTTTTCCTCCACCATTCTTTATGGAGTTAAAGTTATGCTACAGAAATCTTGCCATCTTCTTGCTCTTGCCATCTTCCATTCACTCATTTTCTCTTGAGATCTTTGGAGCAATTAGTTTCCCAAGGCTCTCATTTTGGATACAATAAGAAAAATCTTTGGAGGACTTTGGATCTACTAAGATTAGTCTTGTGTATCTACTACATATAATTGATTGTGTTCATTTTCATTTGTGTTGTTTTCATATACTAGCATCTTGAGTAAATTAGTTACTTAGGTAGGTCAAATCGTGGCGTGTGTTGATGTCTATATATGTTGATTAAATTAGAGGTTATAAAGATTAGTTCGTATTGCTATATAATCCTCATACTATCTTGCTATGAACTCCACATTGTGTTACAGATGTCTGAATTTACTTCCACAGGTTGTGGTTTAGAAAACTTCTGCAGTTTTAGGTCTTGTGCTTTTAGGCTCCTTGTACTTTCTTTTGCATTTGATATATTTCTGTCATTCCATCTTATTTTTCTTGGCTAATAATCTCTTAGATGGGTCCAAAAGAGGAAATCAATTTTATATTTCTGGTTTCTTTGCTGGAAATTTCTGTAACAAGCAGAGTTGCATATCTTGGTGTGTTTTTCAGGCATTTTGAATGCTTTGTTTTAATAAGGTTGGTGGCCGGATATAGGGGTTATGCGCCCTGGACAAACACCTAGGAGGATTCTCAAACACTTCTACTTGGTTGGGCAACACTTTTCTCCTTCTCTCCTTCAAATTTCCAAGTTTATTCAATCTTTCCTTTCTTTTTGGGCCTTAAATCATAAGCTAGCTTAGATTGGTTTGTTTATTCTTTGGTTTAGTTTATTCTCTGTCCATAATATTGTTAGTTTGGTTTTCCTTTCATTTCATTAAGTTATTGTGTAGCTAACTCACTTTGGCACAATAAAGGAAGGTTTGCCTCCACCTTGTCCATTGTGGGTGGTTTTATTCTTTCGTGCAGTTATTCTTTAAGTTTATTTTCACACATAATAATTTCATGACTGGCACCTTGGGAGAGTAATCCCCATATCACACGGCATAAGGGAACTAATCCTCATTTGGTGATTTTATTCTTAATGTTTAGACTATCTACTTATTAATCACAAATAGTTTCCTTTTCAAGCTTATGTCATATGCTCATAACCTCATGCTTAAAAGGTTAAATGATTTATAACATGCAAATGCTTAATCTATTAGTTACATAAATCATTTGGCTTGCTTAAACTTCTAGCATATGTGATCTAGTCCTTTTGATTAAGATCTTAAGCATACACTTGTTAAATCTTTCCTTTCTTAGTAAACACATCTTTCATATGATTTTAACACTTTGTATACATGGTTAATAATAGATCTTAAATCCTAGATTTTAAATGTCTAAAATGATGATGTGATGCTCTTGACCTTAATGTTCATTTATCTATGGTGGCATAACCTCACATTCTAAGTCATTTCATTTTCAGATCTACTTTCAAAAGTACTCATTAAAGTTTAAAGTTATCTTGCTTTATGGTTATTTCCTCACATACATAACTTAAATTTTATTTTCAACAAGTTAATTTTCTGTTATATGTTGCATGTTGTCCTTGCTTAAATCTCACATAACTTGCAGAATTTTATGTGAAATGGTTTATGTTTAATTGGCATATCTTTTGTATCATTTCCTTTAAGTTTCATGTGGTAAATGCTCTTTCATTTCAAGTTTCTAAACACACTTTTATGAGCATTTTCATTTCGGCCATACCATTAAACGTCAAATTTTGAAGCTTTTAAAACTTGTCTAAAACTCACCCAACACATCCTAAAGACCCACCCAGCGGGTCATAATAACACTTAGAAACATTTTTTAGGGGTTTCATTCAGCCATCTCCACCATCAAAGCGGGTGGGAGAAGAACTAGCGGAGGGGAAAGAGGTGAGGGGGAGATCCTCGTGATTTGGAGAGATCCTTCAGGAAGTACTCTCTTGTCGGGGCTTTGACCGAGGAAGAAGATAGAGGTCAAGGCCTTGTTTGCCTTACTATCTTGAAACACCAGGCAGTTATTTGGCCAAGGGAGGAGGTTTGAAGCACACATAGTTTAGGGGGAAAGGAAATAAAATTTAATCAATCCAATCTTTAAGAAACTCCTTAAACACTTGGTTGCATAGATCACCTTTGTATGCTTGGGAGAATTAGATGCATCGATAGGCAAACACATTGGTGATAATCTCATTTGTTTATCTTATGTGCAACTTGATGGTTAATGTTTATTATGTCTAAGTGAACTTTTGAGTATACATTGAAAAATCTTGTTTATTGGTAGTTGTGGTGTGAATCAAGAAGTTTTGAAATCCCACTTGGGGGAGGCATCACTTTCTTTGATTCTTAATTGCTTTTTGTGGTGGTCGGTGGCTTGGAGTGCAATAGAGTAAACAAAGTGCTATTGGGGCATGCTTGGAAAATTTGTTGAACACTTACACTTCTTTTGTATCTTTGTATATTGTTGTATCTTTTGTATGTGGTGTAATCATTATTACACTTGTAATCCTTTTGTATAATTATAATAACCTTGGGTTTTTGGGTAGTTTGAATTGATTTACTTGTAAAATTTTGAAATAAACCACCCTCAAACAATAGTTGATATTACCCAACCTAGGGCTTTTAGTCTTGTTGAATTAGGGGAAAGAATGACTTACATTTAGATTAAAGACTTGCACTTTGCATTTTAATGAGCATCTTCCAGGCTAGTTTTCCCCTTTGGCAGCTTTCTGTGATGTTGTATAAGGTCCTCCTAAAAGTTCTGATCAGGACAAATGCTATCTTCCATTAAATCATTCTATCTGATCTTTCTTCTTCTATTCTTCTCGTCTTAAGTGCTGTTGGTCGTTCTCAAGTAATCTCATCAGATATTTTCTGTCAGGTATACTACTAGGAGGAATTCACAAGGATTGTTTTATTCTTTTCCTGAACCCGAACATGTTTATGGGAGGAGGATAAATCGCCTTCCTCTTAGGAGGCTACAACTTGATAATCTTGGAAGCGAAGCACTCAGCGATATACTTGTTCCAAACAATAATCAACCAACTATGTCCACTTCTAATCCTAACTTAACCATGGTATCTTTTTGAGACCTTTTGAATTTCAAGCAATCCAAGGTTCCCCTCATGCAGTTTCTGAAAAGGCTATTGATAAGTTGCCTACATTTGAGGGAACAATGCTATAAGTGTCAAGTCCCATATTCTCAATTTTGAGATGTGTGTGTAGAAGTATTGTGGGGTTCATAATTAGGAAGATGTAAAGATGACTTTGTTTGTGTACTCACTTGAAGGTGATGCTTTTGAATGGTTCACTAATTTTCCGATTAGCTAAGTTTAGCACCCTTGATGAAATATTGGATGAGTTTAGGAAGATATGGGGTGATCACAAAGAACATAGATTTCAACTTGCTCTTACCACTAGTCAAAAGAAGGAAAATGAAACGATGGTTGAATTTAATACTAAGTTTAATAACTTAGTAAAAGCCTTCATAGAGACATATTATTACGGATCTGACTATTTTGATTTATTATGTTAGAGGCTTTTGAAGGTGAAATGAGGTATGCCCTTAGAGATAAAGATCCCCAGAACTTAGATGCAACACAAAGTATATGAGGGTTGAACAAAATTTGCTTGAAGCTAGGAAGTCTAATATTCACGGTTTTACTAGAGGCTCTTCTTCAAGGTTAATGATGAAAAGAAGAAAGAGCCAAGGGGGTCAAAAGGCATCAAATGATGGGATGGATAAGTTGACTCAGTTAATCAATGAAATGGAAATTAATCCCAGATAATCAAATCAAACAATTAGAAGCTAATCATGCCAGTCAAATGAATGCCCTTGAAAAATGGATTGATAGCCATGGAAAGAAGCCAAGCCAATAGCCCCCCACATAGGCCAAATGATAATTGGCCAAGAAGACCTCCCCATAATGATCAAAGACCTCCTCAACATGATCCAGAGCCACCTAATCTTTTTGAGTCCATAACTTGGTAGAACATCAAGCTATACCCTTATTGTAGACCTTGTGGTGAATTTCATGAGAATCACTTGTCGGTTTTCTTGAAGCTTGTTATAGTGACTATGGAAATGAGCAGATAAATATGTGTGGCAGAATTACTAGAGGGGATGTTGATTGGATGAATGATTATGATGGAAGTAATGGAAACATGAGTGGTAATGTTGATAAAGCAACTGAAAAGTATGGGCCCAAGCCACGCCCCAACAAATTGCAGAAATGGCTAAATATAAAGGCTTTACATGCAAAGGAATGGAAATAAAGATTAAAGGTCAAACTAGTGTTCCCAAAGGTATCCTCCAACTTTGCCTAAGTCTAATGAACCTATTAGTAATGAGTTAAATATTGACTTAGGAGGTTGGTTGAATAATCCAAAGATTTTGGTACCGATTGTCAGAAATTATGAAGATCCCTTTTCAAAGGGAAAAATTACTTAAAACCATGAATGAGCCTCCTAAAAGAGTATTATCTAGAAGCTTGACCATTGTAGCCTACCCGGGATGCACGATTGTCCTGAGGTGGGATAGAACTAATCAGAGAAGAACTTACCTTTCTACTGTCTCTACTTGTGAATGATGAAGTCTTACACAACTGCATGTTGGAGTCAGGGAGCAAGCTCAAATGTTATGAGCTAAGAAAGTGATGGAACAATTGAACTTAAGGATCTCTAGACCTTATCATAACATTTGTGCATTGGATGAATCAAACCATAGAAGTATTTAGTTAATTAGGGTTTTAAAGTATACTTGAAAGCATTCCAAAATTATGATTGAAATGGGCATTGTGGTGATTGATGTTCCTGATTTGTGGGGAATGTTATTGAATAGAAAAACAACTGCAGATTTGGTTGGTATACAAATGGATTTATCTTATGCCACCATACCCCCTCCAGATGGAGGCACTTTCAAATTGGATAGGGAAGTGTATAGAAAGGTTCATGTGGAAACCCCAAGGTCCCCATGGATGAATTGGTTTATGAGGAAGAGGGCCTTGGTAATTATGTCATTTTGTCTAACTCAATTGTACCCCTAGAAGACAAAGTCAAAGATAATGAGTTAGATAAAGTATGGTACATGCATTTGATGGTGCCTTTTCTAGAGTGGGAAAAGGTGTTGGAATTGTTCTTCAAGCTCCAAATGGTAAAAATATCTAAGTTTGCTTATAGGTTGAAGTTTGATGCAACTAATAATGTGGCAGTATGAGGCTTTGTTCCTTGGTTTAGAACTTTGCAAGATAGGGGTGTCAAATGTCTAGCCATCAAAGGGGGATTCAGACTTGGTAATACAACAACTAAAGAATAAATTGCTTGCAAGTGCGGAAAGATTAAAAGGTTATAGGAATGCAATTTTGGATATGATTGATGACCTTGATGCATTAAACCTTATATCTATTCCTAGAGAACAATTCTAAGGCGGATGAATTAGCGTGCGGCCATCAACCCTTCTGAGTTTCAGATAGTTTGATCGATATGAGAATATTTGATAGAAGTAATTTTCGGACCTTGAGTTCGAGATAACAAAATCGTGGCAGTCTTTGAGGATGACAAGCGGGTTATAAGTTTTGACAGATTTTCTGATTTTGGCATCAGCACAATAAATGAAGGGTGTAACTATCCTGAAAACATTGATAAAGTCAATACACCCCCAAAGGCGAATTGTTTCTTTAGAAAGGAATTTTGACAAGTTAGATGGTCACAAGTTGAAAGAAGGGTCAAAGAAAGAATTGTGATCACTTAAAGTAAACATTGGAGCTACGTTTGAAAAGCCTTGGATGAAATTGGCAAAACTACCCTATAGAAGAAAGAAGTTGAAATTGTTAAGTTATTAAAAGGAATATAGGGATCTTTAGCATTAGTTATGATGAGCTCAATGTCTATAGGGAGGATGTGATTCAGCTTGTGATTCCTCTTAAGGAAGAAACTAAGCCCTTTAGATAGAAGTTGAGACAGTTAAACCCCAAGCTAGATCCTTTGGTCCAACGGGAGTTACAAAAAAATGTTAGAAATTTTGGAATTATTGCTCAAACTAAGGCATTCTTCTATGGTGCTTCAAATATGGTTGTTGCTAGAAAGAAGAATGGGAAAATCAAAATTTGTATTGACTTGAGGAATCCCGAGCAGGGCTTGCCTGAGGACCCACTACCCCCTTCCCAAGATAGAAACCTTACTTCAAGATGAGGATGGGGAATGATTTCCATGCTTGACCAGTTTTAGGATATGTCAGTCGGACTTAAAGCTGAAGATGAGGCATAAAACAACTTTTCACACATGGGGAACTTTTGAATATCTTATAATGCCATTTGGTTTATCAAATCTTTTGGAGCTACTTTTTAGAGGGCTATGGATTATGCCTTTAGGGGTTAATTAGGGAAGACTGAAATTTATCAAGATGACTTGAAATTATTTTCTAAGGATGGGAAAACTCATTAACCACCTTAGGCAAGTTTTGAATAGATGTAGAGAGTTTGATTTCTTTTTAAATCTTCAGAAATTAGGTTTTGGGGTTACTGAAGGAAAACTATTAGGCCATATAATTTCAAAGGAATGGGGTCAAGCTAGATCCAAAAAGAATTGAAGCTATTAGCAGGTACCCTTGCCTGTATCAAATAGCTTTGTCCTTAAGTAGGACAGACTAATTTGTCCATAGGTTCATTCCATATTATGCAGAAATTATAGAAACCTTTATATAACTACTTAAGAGAAAGGATGTTAAATTTAGAATGAGTGAAAGAAAGTAAAAGCGGTGCAAACTATTAAGGCGCCATATGTGGAGCTCTGTCCTTATTAGTCCAGATTAGCAGTAAAGGACTTTATGATTTTCTCTATACAAGAGAGACACTATTGTTGGTGTATTTGCTCCAGAAAAATGATCAAGACCTGAACAACCTATTTAGCCCATTTCAATTAAGACCTTGCAGAATTCCGAATTAAAGTATCCCATGTTTGAGAAACAAGAAACATGCATGGTCAAATCTCTCAAACATTTCAAGAATATTTCATTGGATATTCCAAAGTGATTGGTTATGTTCCTAGTCCATTTGGTCAGGATGTCTTTATCTGGTGGAAGGATTAGGCTCAATGGGTAGATGGATTGCTAAGATCAAAGAGTATGATTTGGAAATCAAACCTACAAAGTTGATTAAGGTTCAAGGCTTGGCAAAAATGTTATGAGAAAGTAATAAGAAAAGGGCTTTGGATTTGGTTTGCCAAATTAATGATGAAAATTATCCTCCTAACACATTAAAACTTGAACAAGTAGAGTGGTACACAGAGGCGTTATCATTTTTTATCTTAAGAATTTGACTTGTCCAAACCATCTAGTAGGACACAAGAAAAGGGCTCTAAAGGTTAAAATCTGCTAGTATGTTCTTACTAGAGATGGATTAGGATGGAGAAATCTGATGGAGTTATCCTTAGATGTGTGGATGACGTTGAGTCAAAGAAACTAGTGGATGAATTCCATGGGGGATTTTGTGGTGGACATTTTGCTACTAAAACTACTACCCTGAGAATCCTTAGAGCGGGATATTATTGGCCCACAATATTTTCAGATGTGCATCAGAGTTCATTCGAAAATGTGAGCCATGTCAACTTTCCTGAGGAAAGCAAAAGTTAGTAACTCCTTCACAAACCCGGTTGTAGTAGAGGCACCTTTTTAGTAGAGTGGGGTTTAGGCAGGACTTCATCGGAGAGAAAATTAAATTGATAATTCAAGTAATGGGTATTCATGGGTTCTCTGAGAAAGCAGTTACTTTACAAAATGGGTTGAAGCCATTCCTACTAAGTCGGCAACTGAAAAAGTTGTGATGGATTTCCTAGAAGACAAAATTATAGGGTTTAGGGTTCCATCAAAAATAATGTGAATAATGCCAAAGGCCTTTTGTTCAGCAGAAATGTCATCTTTTTTTTTCAAGTATGTTATTATCTTATCACATAACTTAGATTACTATCCCCAAAGAAATGGTCAAGCGAGGAGTAAGTAACAAAAACTTAATGACCATAGTCAAGAAAATAGTTGGTGAAAATAAGAAATCTTGGGATATTAAAATTAAACATGCATTATGGAAATGAGAATAACAAAAGCGACAGCAGAAAAGAATCCTTTTGAGTTGGTGTATGGTTGGAAGCCTAAGGTGCATTGGCAACCTAGACTTCCTACTTATGGATGGAGTTAATTCTTCCAATTAGGGATACATTGAAACAGGGCCATCAGGAATACTTCGAGTTGGATGAAATCCAGGGCGAAAGGCATATGGTCGGACTTAGCATCGAGTAAAGTAAAGAAAGCTTTGATATGTCAGCCAGGCAGAAGGACTTCATAATTGGGGATACAATTCTACTTTGGATAAAGGTAGAGAGAAACCAAACATGCAATTAAACTGACTTATTTATTTGGGTCCATATTTGATGAGCTTAATGGGGCTAATTCTTTTCATCTCAATACATTTGGATGGTGAGCCCATCAATATTCCAAGGAATGGGCAGCGACTCAAACTCTTCTTCAGATGAGCAACTTGGTGTCCAAAAGGACACCCTCTGCCCCGTATCTAACCCTACTCCTTGTATTTTTCAATTTTGTATTGTTTTCATTCATATGTACTTAGAATTATTTATATATCATAGATTCATTTTTATGTATCATAAGATTCATTTATGTTATAGATTCAAATATGTACTTAGAATTTTTCTTGTATCTATAGTTTTATGTTGTAATTGTTATATTGTACTTTGAATATTTCATTATGTAAATATTTGTTTATAGTATTGATTTCTGCATTTATCATGTATGAATAAGTACTAATGTTAATTTTTGGTGTTCACATTGTAGGAGCACTATTTTTGTAGATGTTGGATTCTAGAATGCTCTCAGGTCTCAAAGTAAAGAAGATCGACCACATCCCATGTGGAGCCGGATATTGACAGCCCATTTAGCGGTCAACTTTCATATTTGTGAATGCATCACCGGATGCAAATTTGATGAAGAGCGGTTTGGTTCTACGTTATCGATACCCGAGCAAAAAAATTTGTAAGCGAGAATTTCCGCACCTCTGGCATTGGGTTAATAATGTAATGCGTCTACATGGATCTTAGTTAAGTCAGGCACCTTGGGTGTTTCCATTAGGAGAGTTCCTTTCAATAAGTGTTTTTTATCCTCAGTTATTAGGGCTTTTGGGGCTGTGGAGCTTCCCTTGATTTTCCTCCTCACATCGTGGAAATTTCCTCCAAATTGGTGAAAATTTCGATGGTCTCATTTTTTGGTAGCCTTAGTTTAGAATGTTGTAAATGACCATGCCGAGCCGATTATAAAGTTTGTGAGAATTTAGTCCGAGTCAGATAGGTTTATTAAAGTGTAATTTTTTAATAATTTAATTAATTAATTAATTACGAGCTTATATTGTAAAAACGGGATCTTTGGGCTTTTGATAGGAATATTTGTGCTCAAAAAGAAATGGGAATATCACCCTACACCCATAGACCAAGTTTTAGCTTCAATCCCGGGACTAAGTTTACTATGTCTTAGTCACTTTCGAGAATTCGATCTTAGTCAAAACAGCAATTTTAATTGCTAAGGTGACATGATTAAAATGTCAAAACAGTGGCAATTTTGGGTTAGTGAGTGTATGTTAAGGTGGTGGAAATGAGCAAGTTATACCCTCTTAACCACCCAAGCCCATCCTAACATTTTCCCAACATAATTCAACCTATTAATTCACTTACATCACCCATCTAAACTTTGCCCTAAGGGAAAAAATGACCCCCACTAACTAATTCCTTGTTTCTTGCATTGAAACTTGGAGTGGGCCCATCTCACATGAGGTGCACCCCTCCAAATTGCCTCCAAAAACCTAAACTTAAACTAACTCACATCTCTCCCTAAGTTCACGCCCTCTACTAAGAGTTGTGCCCCTTTGGTTTGGAACCTCCCCTTCAACCCAAAACCTAACTACACTTGCCAAATATGGAAAATGGGCCCTCCTCTTTTGACTAATACGCCCCCCTTGGATGGTTTGCTAACCTATCAAATGCCTACACCTCACAAACTCACCAATCCATGCTTCAAACCCTAATTGGAAGCCTCTCTTAGAGATTGGTTCTCTAGCTCTCAAACCAACACTTGGAAATCATCCAAGTACATACTCTTGACCTCTAGGGGTATAAAGAGAAGCCCTCTCACTCTTCTACTCACCATTCTTTGAGCTAATGTTATGCTGGGTAATCTTGCCATCTTCCATTCACTCATTTTCTCTTGTGATTTTTGGAGCAATTAGTTGCCCAGGCTCTCACATTTTGATGCAATAAGAAAAAGCTTTTGAGGACTTTGGATCTACTAAGACTAGTCTTATTATTATCTACTACATATGAGATTGATTGTGTTCCTTTCATTGTGTTGTTTTCATATGCTAGCATCTTGAGTAAATTAGTTTATTTGGGTAGGTCAAATAAACATTAGTGATGATGATCTATGTATGTTGATTAGATAGGTTTATGAATTAGTTCATTATTGCTATACTAATCCTCATATTATGCTGCTATGAACTCACATTGTGTTTAGTGTGCAGATTTGCTTCAGAGGTTGTGGTTTGGAAGAGACTTTAGAACAGTTTCCAGACATAGCTTGCACAAACTCCTTGTCTTTTCTTTTTGTGTCTAACATATTGCTGTCATTCCATATTATTTTCTGTAGCTAACCATCTCTTAGATAGGTCAAAATCAATTTTATATTTCTGATTTCTTTCAAATTTACGTGTAAAGAAACTAGAAATTTTTAAACATATTGGTGTGTTTTCTGACATTTCCGACAAGATTTTGTTGTTTTTTGCATGTTAGTGACATATCTAAGGGGTTATGCTGCTTGCAAACACCTAGGAGGCTTCCCAACACTTCTACTTGGTTGGGTGTACTTTCTCCTTCTCTCCTTCAAATTTCTAAGTTTCTTCAATATTTCCTTCACTTTTGGGCCTAAATCATAAAGCTGAAAGCTTGGAATTAATTTATTCTTTTAGTTTTAGTTTATTTGTTTTGTCCATATTGTTAGTTTAGTTTCTCTTTCTTTCATTAAGTTATTGTAGCTTAGCTAACCCCTCTTTGGCCAATAAAGGAAGGCTTGCCTCCACCTTAGCCATTGTGAGAACAATTTTATTCTTTCATTAAGTTATTCTTTAAGTTTATTTCACATATAATAATTTCATGACCGACATCTTGAGAGAGTAATCCCCAAAAACCGCACGGCATAAGGGAAACAAATCCTCATTTGAGGTGATTATTTATGCTTAATGATGAAATTGTCTAGTTAGTAATCACATATAGTTTCATTTTCAAGCTTATGTCATATGTTCATAACCTCATGCTTTAAGTGGTTAAATGATTTATAACATCTTCAAATGCTTAATCTTTAGTAACATAAATCATTTAGTTTGCTTATACTTCTAGCATATGTGATCTAGTCCTTTTGATTAAGATCTGCGCATTAAATCTTTCCTTTTCCTTCAATAGCATCTTTCATATGATTTAACACTTTAACATACATGGTTAATAATAGATCTTAAATCCTAAGTTAAATATATAAATGATGATGTGATGCTCTTATTGCTTAATGTTCATTTATCTAGCTTTATGGTGGCATAACCTCACATTCTAAGTCATTTCATTTCAGTCTACTTTTCAGAAGCATTCCTTAAGTTTAAGTTATCTTGCTTCATGGTTATTTCCTCACATACACCGCTTAAATTTTCTTTTCAAACAAGTTAATTTTCTGGGTATATATGTTGCAAGTTGTCATTGCTTAAATCTCACACTTAACTTGCAAATTTTATAATGAAATGGTTTATGTTTAATTGGCATATCTTTTGTATCATTTTCTTTAAGTTTCATGTGGTAAATACTCTTTCATTTCAAGTTTCTAAACACACTTTTATGAGCATTTTCATTTCCATTATACCATAAGCGTCCAATTTTGGCTTACTAAAAAACTTATACCAAAACTACACCCAACATCCTAAATACCCACCCTTGGTCCTGCTCTTACCCAAACATTTTTAGGGGCTTCATTAAGCCATATCCACCATCTAAAGCGGGTGCCAGGAGGAAACAACCGGAGGAAGAGGCTGAGGGACCGTCCTGTGATTTAGTTAGGAGATCCTTCACAGAAGCCCTCTCTTGTCAGGACTGACAGAGGAAGCTAGGGTGGGCCTCTTTGTCTTACTATTTTGAGCACCCGGTAGTTATTTGGCCATGGGAGGAGGAAGCTTGGAGCATGCATCTAGTTTAGGGGGGAAAGGAAATAAAATTTAATCAATCTTTAGGAAACTCCTTAAACACTTAGTTGCATAGATCGCAGCATGCTTGGGGGGAATTAGATGCATTGATAGGCAAACACATTGGTGATAATATCATTTTGTTTATCTTATGTGCAACTTGATGGTTATTGTTTCTTATGTCTAAGTGAACTTTTGAGTATACATTGAAAAATCTTGTTTATTGGTAGTTGTGGTGAATCCAGAAAGTTTTGAGTATCCCACTTGGGGAGCATCACTTTCTTTGATTCTTAAATGCTTTTGTGGTGGTCGGTGAAAGCGGTCAATAGAGTAAATTTTATTGGGCATGCTTGGCAGAATTGAACTGCCACACTTCTTTGTATCTTTTGTATATTGTTGTATCTTTTTTGTATGTGGTGTAATCATTATAACACTTGTAATCATTTTATAATTATAATAACTTGGGTTTTGGGTAGTTTGAATTGATTTACTTGCAAAACTTTTGAAATAAACCACCCCTAAACAATAGTTATTTATTATGACAGCAGGCACTAGGTTAGTGTTGACAGGGAAAGTGTTGACTTACATTTAGATTAAGACTTGCACTTTGCATTTCTTGCCTTAGCATCTTAAGGGGGCTAGTTTTCCCCTTTGGCAACTAGCAATTAAAACTGCTCCTAGAACATTAAAACTAAGTAAAACAGTAACTAGGGACAACCCCCTTGGCTTCCCCTGGAGTAAGCTAGAAGAAGAGGTTCCAGTCAAGGTGGCAATGTGGACTGAGAACCTAGACATTGTTTCTCCAAGGACACACTAAGTGGCGGGACTTAGCTCACGTTAGCAGAATGTGTATATAGAATAAAACATGAGGAGCCTCCCTTTTTGTGACTAAGGCTTTGGAGAAAACATGTGTGTTTTTTAATCCTCAACCTCCTAAGGCCTTTGGGACTGCAATCCTTTTCCATCTTACCCAAGGGGTCATATGTATTTCTTTCTTTCCGCTCCACAGAAATCTGAAAGAGAG
>SNQJ01S0151352.1:7193-25056 GCA_010110895.2 Picea sitchensis
CCAACATACATATATATATATATATATATATATATATATTGCTCAGTCTATTTCGGGAGTTCGCAAACTGGGTTTTCGGGATATGCGAGCACAAGAGAACTTGCCCCTAGGTGTCCCGGGTGCCAAAACATCGAAACACTGTATCTCATTGGCGTTGTTATTATTTTGGGGTTTCACAAGTCGGGATTTCATGATTCGAGGTTTCGCGATGTGCGCAGACAGGAGGTCTCGCACCTAGGTTTCCTGGGAGCCGAAACATCGAAGCACCAAAATCTAAACATGCTAAACCTTATTAAGGTTTCATCCGTCCAGATTTTGCGTCTGACGACGATAGGGAAAAACTGATCCATGGGAATCCCGGGTACCGAAACGCCGAAGCACCAAGTCTATACGCGCTAAGCCATTTTGGGATTTCACCTATCGGGGTTTCGGGACTTGCGAGTAGAAGGGAACTCACCCTTGGGTATTCCGGGTACCGAAATGCCGAAAAGTCACACTCTATTATTTCGGGACTTCACAAGTCGGGGTTTTGGGACTTACGAGTACAAGGGAACTTGCCCTTGGGTATTTCGGGTACCGAAATGCTGAAAAGTCACACTCTATTATTTCAGGACTTCACAAGTCAGAGTTTCGGGACTTGCGAGTACAAGGGAACTCGCCCTTGGGTATTCCGGGTACCGAAATGCCGAAAAGTCACACTCTATTATTTCAGGACTTCTCAATTCGGGGTTTCGGGACTTGCGAGTACAAGGGAACTCGCCCTTGGGTATTCAAGGTATCGAAATGTTGAAAAGTCACACTCTATTACTTCGGGACTTCGCAAGTCAGGGTTTCGGGACTTGCGAGTACAAGGGAACTCTCCCTTGGGTATTCCGGGTACCGAAATGCCGAAAAGTCACACTCTATTATTTCGGGACTTCGCAAGTCGGGGTTTTGGGACTTGCGAGTACAAGGGAAATCTACCTTGGGTATTCCAGGTACCGAAATGATGAAATGTTGAAGTCTAAGAGGACCATTCTCTCTCATGTAGGTATTTAAGACTTAAACTATAAAATCCTCCTTCTGGTCCTCAAGCAAATTTCACCAGGTTTGAAGACTAGTTTGAAAGGTCTTCTGGAATGTAAGGGAGCGATCCCGAAAGGGTGCCTTTGTGGGAAAAATCTATCCAAGGCATCATGTAAGAAAAATGAAGGGACAAATCTCCCGAGAGCGGGATTGTTCTATATATATATATATATATATATACATAAGCCGCATGTGGTCATTCCAATATAAGCATGCAACCACCATTCCCGATCAAAACACCATACAGACATTTCTACACAGAAATCATCTATAATATTACAAACCATGAGCATACATTTTAGGTTATTCAATTCAAGGTAAAAGATATAAAACACTTATCAGAAACACACCAGGTGTGATGCAACTACTGGGAGGGTGCTCGTTTCCACCCAACCATAGGCTCAGCGACTCCGAATGGATTTACCACTAGCTGCCCCCGAGCTAGACCATGATGTTGTGAGACTGAGTCTTTGTTTGTCAGAAGTTGAGAATGAAGGTTACTCTCCTTCTTCTCTGCTCATCCACTCTGTATATTTTTCCAGAGTCCTTCTGATTTCTCCCCTCTTGCGATCTTTGACACGTCTGTCCCCCTTCCACACCTCTTTCCTACCTTTTCTTTTTTGGCAAGGTTGCATGTGGCACGAACTTCCCCACGGTGGTCAAGTCTGAGGCTTCCACAGATGGGCAGTTCACCCCCCCCATCCCTCATTAAATCATGAGGAGCCTCTTCACCTACCAACCTGGCGAGTAATTCATTTCACGGCCAGCGAGCCGCTCTTGATCTTCGGGCCAGTGAAGACCAAATACGGTATTGGTTTTGGTGGACGTTAATGCCACCATTCCAGGTGCCTTCCACCACCTTTCATCATCCATCGTGGTCTCTTTTCATCACATGCCCCTCCCAACAATCCTTCAACATATATTCACAACATTATTTACATCTTTGGGTTTGCCATAGTTCTTGGCCAGTATAGTTATTTTTACAGACTGGGGGAAACAGGGTGTTACAATAAGAGGTTGATATTTCGAAAACTCTTTAAATACGTTCTAATTTGTAAATTAAGGGATCTTGGCCTAGATCAGAAGATGGACAAATGATTCCAAGACTTAATGAAATAACATATAGCATTTTGGCTTTATCCTCTTGTAAATGGTGTTTTCATTCATGTTTCGTTAATCCTAGTATATTAATAGGTCTGGTAGCTTCAGACTCAAGGATTTATTACTGTGGGATAAGTATGTTATAAAGATCCTCTATAATTTGTTTCTCTAGATATTAATAATGTGATCATATCTTCAATACGAATCATAGGATTTATCTTTTATTTTTTTAGTTGAATGATGAAATGCAATACGTTACACTCACATTTGTCTTGCTATAATTATTTGCAATCATAAGATCACAGGGTTCCATTTGAGTTATTTTCTCTGTCATTAAACATCAGCTACCAATACTTGTTATGAATTTATTCAAAACAATTGTAGTGTAAAATCTATTGCAGATTTATCTCACAGGTGCAGTTGGTTGTTCTTTATTCATACAGAGGCTTGGATACATCTCACGAGTTGAGAACAAGTTAGCTTCTTTGTGTTTCTAATGTCTATCATATATATATTAATGACACCAGAATGTTTAGATTAGCTTTTGACTATCTGCACATTTGTGTTTCATAGTTTATTCAATTCAAGATTAGTTAGTTTTATAAAAGAAAACAAAAAAATATTTAAATGTGTTTTCTTTATCTGCTTCTCAAAAGAAACTATTTCAACATTGATTTCGTAAGTTTCGATTAAAACTTGCAATTTGTAAATGATGTACATAAGTGAGATTTGTATTTTTTCTGCTTAAATACATCTACAATAGTTATATTAAAATATATGTACATATATAATATAGTGTTTAGTAATTAGTTAGTTATTTATTTCTTTTGTTTGTTTTCTTTTAGGATTTTAGATTGGCTAATGGAGCCATTGAACTTGTTAGAATGAGTCATACCAAAATTCTTGGGTTACTTACATAACCCCAGACCAGACTTTTTCTTCCAGTTGACGGACGGTCAATTTTTCCCTTCAACAAATGGCACTAGAAGGAGGGCCGACTGACAAGCTGGCCTTGTTGGAGCTTTTATTTAAAATGTATTTAATTTTCCCATGGCTCCCCAAATCACTGTGTTGGAACATGCTTTCCACTTCTCACTACCTGATGTTCCCAATGAGACAGTCTCTCATTCTTCCAAACTCACCTTTGATGGAAGGGGGGATGTATCTGCTAAAGACCACCTTAACAACTTTTAGTGCAAATGCATCAAACATGAGATTTTTGATTTAAAAGTTTTATGCAGATTGTTCGCTTTTACTTTTAAGGGTCAAATTAAACATTGGTTTGAGTCTTTTCCATTGTATCACATTTTTGATTGGTTTCAATTGGTAGAGGAATTTTTAGATGCTTTTGAAATCTATGATTACAATCAATTATGTGAAGAATTTCAGACTTTGTTAATCAATGGCGATTCATCTTCAGAAGGATTTTCAACAAGAATCCATCATGTTCTTTGTAAATTTAATCTTGATGACATGTCATTTCTATTAAATATCCTCTATGATGCTTGCGTCCCTTTCATCCAGTCATATTCAATTGAAAATGATGAAGCAGTTACAAATCCTATTACTAAATTGCGAGAATAATTTTGTTCGCATGATGAGAGGAATTCATCCAAAAATTTTGAACAAGTAAGTGAGATTCTATCTATCGAAAAAGTTCTCACTTATAATCAAACTGGTTTTCCTCAAAATCACTGTATCTTAAGTCCTTGACCATCGTGGAAGAAGATTTGATTCTGGGTCAAGGTGAATGTTCTCATTCTTGTAACGCATGCTCTAATCAATATTTAAATTCAGTTATTAAAGAACACTTAGGTGACAAAAATCATCTTAAGCATTCTAACACTCCTATGAAACTGATTAGAGATGAAGATATGCAATTGGAAGGAGAATCCTTAAACCTTCATCCTCAAATCGTACCTTATCAACAAGAAACATCATATGTTTTTCATTAGATTTTGGAATTATCTATCATATGGGAGGAAAATCTAGATAATCATATTATGTTGAAAAATATATCACCAAAATAAAGTGAAAGTTTTAAACAAAGTGAAGAGAAATGTCTTGAGAATACCATTGTTAAATATTATACCTTAAGAGATTATTTTCATGTTCTTATTTCTGATTCCTTTTACTCTTTATATCCTGATCTCTTCTTAGATTCCGATGGACTTGATACTTTACCCACAACATCCTACTCTTTTCCACCACAATCATATCCTTTTGATATGCCAAGATTTGGTGAAATTAATTCCAAACATAACATTTATAAAGTTGGATTTGACGCTCTTTCACTTTCATCAATCACATGGGACAATTACATGGTGCGAGATGATTTTACAGTGTTTATTTTTGAAAAAGACAATGAACTCTCTCTTATGGAGATCAAACATTCTATGCTGCATATTCTCTCTTTGATTAGCTCAAATTTTAATGTTTGTGCTTCACATTTTGAAATGATCAATCTCATCAAAGGAAGCATTCAAACCAATAATCTAGTTGATGTCACGAATCCTCTTATGATGTGTTCCCCTTTGACATATCCATTTCATCAGAGTCATAATTTCCATCCTAATTTTTATGATAGGATCTTAGAATGGTTTGAAGATTCGTATCTAAAAAATCTTCATAATAAAGCTAAAATTGTGCTTACTTTGTTTTTTCCTAAATATCTAGAAAGTAATCATGACATATTTCCTTTAGATCCTCCATGTGAAGAAATTAATGAACACTTGGAGAATTGTCAAGAGGATGGGGTACTTCAGCCTTGGCTGATGGTTATGTCAAGTCCCCATAATATTGATAATTTTTCCAAACTTACTTACACTCTTCCATGCCATTATGACTTATATCATGACAACATTGCAGAATGGTTGGAGGTTTCATATATCAAGAAATTTCAAAAAATGGTAAGTTTGTGCTTGATTTGATTTTAAAAGAATACATAGGAGGTAAGCATAACATATTTCTTTTGTATCTACAAATACTACATTCTTATGTTCTGATTTTCAACTTTCTACACCTTGCAGGATTGAAGATGTTCTTGTGGATGCACTGGAAATACTATTTTACTTAGCGTTTTTCATCTGTCTTAGTAGTTTAGAGTAGGTTTAGGAATAGTTTTCCTTTAGTTTTAGTTTTCATTGTTTCTCTTTGTAATAATGCAGTTAATCAACACAAGTGGGTGCACCAAGAGAACCGTCATATCATTGTTGTCAGGGAATTCCGCTTTGACCCTTTTCTCTCATCTTTTCATTGACCATTTATTTTCAAAAACGCAATATCATCATGAAAATTTTAAATGAAAAGTAAAGAGATAAGTAAATCTGAACTATCAATTCAGCCTTGAACCAAGGTGCCACGAGTAGGACTGCATTCATATTAATGAGGAATTTTTCTATTTTCTTTAGTCTCTCAAGAGATTTTTCGCGTGATGATTCTAGATCCACCTCTCTGTACATATTTTTTCTATTTTAATTCTCTTTTTGTTTTTTGATTTTGGTTCTTTCCATTTTGCTTGTTTTTACTATTTTCTGAATAAATTTATGTCTGTGTCACCATTTAGTTCATGGAAGGAAACCAAAATGTCTCATCATAAAGTAACAGTCTCATCATAAAGTAAAGTGTTGTAAATTGCTAAAAATCAGACTAGAAAAAGAAACGTCTTGTTTAGAACAGTCTTCCTGGTTTCACTTTATGATCATGAGAAGATATGATCATCATTAAATCTCTTTACGATGCCCTTGTTTTTACAGAAAACAACTCAAGGGTGCCTTCCTGTCCTTGAAAAATTAGTTTCATCAGAAAACTAATTTCATATCATAATGGAGGTTATCAAGCGAAAAATTAAAGGCTGTAAAATATCGAGTGTTTTGAAAACCGAAATTTTCAGCATCACCCCGCTCTTTTGAAGATCAATAAATTTATGTCAAATTATAAATAATTTCTAGAGAATTATGGGAAGTGTCTGTAAACCCGTCGAGATACTGAACATGTTTGTTGGCAGTGGGTAAATGCATGCATGATGCCAAGAAAACTTCGACGGGGTACTGAATAGGCCTGTTGGCAGCGAAGCAATGTCGGGTTGAAGAAAATTATCAGGTATAAATTTTGATATTGATCGTAAGTGCCCTTAATTTTGAATTGAAAATTCTTGGACATGGTAGAGGCATCAAAGTGGGTTAATTGACATCCCTGCCAATGCGACATATGCCTACTAGCAGTAGTGGCCCTGTCAACAGTATTGAAGCCATTGGCTTGAATATCGTTACTCTCATAATTAAAATTTGTCATCGGATTTCATCTTAACAGAAAGACATCTGAAGCTAGACTGTGTGATGAATGTTGGAATTTGATTGAGATGCTTGATTTCCTTCAGCTATTCTTTGATATTTAATCCTTCTAATCAGTCCTAACATGAACTCGTTGGTGATGTAGAGGGAAGTGCTTCTCCCAGTAAGTCGCCATTGTTGGCAGCCCTACATGTTTTTTTCTATTTTGAATGGCAAATGACATCTCCTATAGCTTCCTTCACCTCATCCTGTAAATATTAATATTTGAGGGTGATTATTGGGTTATAAAAAAGGATGTTTGATTATTCTTTTTTTTATTTTTATTTTGCGTCTGCATGCTTGATTCATGAATAAAAGCATGAATCAAGCATGGAAACTTAATTCTGCATTATATCCCTATTCAAAACATGTTTCAAAGGTTCATTGTGCTTACATCTATTGTATATTTTATACTTAAATGGTTTTCCTTTTGGAGTTTATCGAATGTCGATATAGTACCCATGTTGATTTTCATTTGGATTGTAAGCTTATTTATTTGAATCCTTTGTAAATCAACTTCAAATGCCAAATATCAATTCAGATATGATTTGTAAAAAAACATCCATTCCTACCTTTGCAAACCGACTATATCCATTACATGATGTGGCGATTTAATGCACTGAAATCGTATCATGTACTTTGTTTGGCTGGAAAAATGAAAAGATAAGCATCTCATTTCGAGTTAAGGGTTTTTGTAGTGTGATGTACTCAGAGTGTTCATTACCAGGAGTGTTCAAACCCCATAACCGAAACATTCATGTTTATGCTATGATTGCACAGGTTTTCTACTTATTTTGTTTTCATGGTATCCACTCAGACTTATCCCTCTTACCACTACCATCTAAACCAACAATAAGTTTGAGTCACCCTTGTCAGAGTCTGTTCGAATATTTAATGGCTCCTATTGTCCAAATAGATCCGAATGGATGCCAGGCATTTCTATCTCATGGTGATGTGAATCCAATCAAATGATTCTGAGTTCTTTTTGTTTTAAAACTCTGTAATTGCCTGCCAGAGACACGGTTTTTCACGAGCATTTCTGAGAAAACCGTTACGAATTAGATCAAACCCTTGAACACCCATTTTGGAAATGGGCCCATTTACATTCATAAAGGTAAGATTCTTCAGAAACGAATCCATTTCAGAGGTATGCTTCATTTTCTGGACAACATTTTTTTAGAAAAATTATTACGCCTAAGTTTTTTGTTTCCCCTTTCCTCTCTGTGGATTTGAAGATCTGTAGAAAACGATTGAGTTATATCACAGACAGAGGTTAAAACCTACTATCAAAGACATGTGTGATGATCCACATGAATACCATGCAACCACAAAATGAAACTATGTTTCTATGCAAAACCCTTTGGGCAAAAAGTCATGATATAATTTTGTTACCAGAAAATCGTTAGAGGAGGTTATAGATGTGTTGAAGGAGAGGTTTTCTCCTATTCCTACAATTGATCTGACCCAGGGTGTTCTAAATAGATCGAATGTCAAGAAAAATCGTAAACATAAGGGATAGATTATTTAAAACTAGAATTTTAAAAACAAGAGGATTAAGCATCCTAATAATTTGATCACTAAAAACTCAACGAATTTTGACATCATAGATTTCGTTTTATCAGGTGCCTCTTGGTCAAATTGTAGAGATAGTAAATAGTTGTTTTTAATTTTGATTTGAATATGTTTTAAAAATAGATAAAAAAAAATTGTTTTTTTATTTCAGACTAGCCATAGAATCATGTAGCTTATCTATTTGTAAATATTAGTTTGAATTATTATCTAAAATCAATTTCAATTTTTTATTTTTCAGGCAAATAACAGTTATGATGATATTCAAGAAGAAGAAATCATGGATCCTTCGTTGCATAGTTTATTAATTTCCTTTCTCTTTTGATAAAACTATGTCATTATGTGATTAATTTTGATAAGAATAACTCCTACAAGAGTGTTTCTTGGTTACCCTATTTTTGTAAAGCAATCTGATTTTATGGGATCTGATATTATCTTAGAAGATAGGAGGTTGATATTTTGAAAACTCTTTAAATACTCTCTATTTTGTAAATGAAGGGATCTTGGCCTAGAGCAAAAGATGGATGAATGATTCCAAGACTTAATGAAACTGCATATAGCATTTTGGGTTTAGCCTCTTGTAAATGGTGTTTTCATTCATATTTCGTTAATCCCGGTATATTAATAGGTCTGGTATATTTAGACTCAAGGATCTATTATGTCTGGGATAAGTATGTTATAAAAATTGTCTATAATTTGTTGCTCTAGATATTAATACTGTGATCATTTTTCAATTCGAATGATAGGATTTATCTCTGATTTTTTTAGTTGAATGATGAAATGCAATATGTTACACTCAGATTTGTCTTGTTGTAATTATTTGCAATCATAAGATCATAGGGTTTATTTGAGTTATTTTATTTGTCATGAAACATCAGTCGCCAATACATCTTATGCATTTATTCAAAACAATGGTAGTGTAAAATCTATTGCAGATTTATCTCGCAGGCGTTGCAGTTGGATGTTATTCATTCATACAAAGGCTTGGATACATCTCATGAACTGAGAATAGGTTATCTTCTTTATGTTTCTAATGTCTAATATATATATATATATATATATATATATATATATATATATTAATGAAACTAGAATGTTTAGATTAGCTTTTGACTATTTGCACATTTGTGTTTCATAGTTTATTCGATTCAAGATTAGTTAGTTTTATAAAAGAAAACAAAAAAATATTTAAATGTGATTTCTTTATCTGCTTCTCAAAAGAAACTATTTCAACATTGATTTCGTAAGTTTTGATTAAAACTTGCAATTTGTAAATGATGTACATAAGTGAGATTTGTATTTTTTTTGCTTAAATACATCTACAATAGTTATATTAGAATATATGTACATATATAATATAGTGTTTACTAATTAGTTAGTTATTTCTTTCTTTTGTTTGTTTTCTTTTAGGATTTTAGATTGGCTAATAGAGCCATTAAACCCATCAGAACGAGTCATACCAAACGTCTTGGGTTACATAGACAACCCCAGACCAGACTTTTTCTTCCAGTTGAAGGACGGTCAATTTCGCTCATCAAGAAATGGCGCTAGAAGGAGGGTCAGTTTACAAGCTGGCCTTGTACGATCTTTTATTTAAAATGTATTTAATTTCCCCATGGCTCCCCAAATCACTGTGCTGGAACATGATTTCCAATTCTCATTACCTGATTTTCCTAACGAGACAGTCTCTCGTTTGTCCAAACTCACCTTTGATGGTAGGGGGGATGTATCTGCTAAAGACCACCTTAACAAGTTTTGGTGCAAATGCATCAAACATGACATTTTTTATTTAAAATTTTTATGCAGATTGTTCTCTTTTACTTTTAGGGTTCGGATTAAACATTGGTTTGAGTCTTTTCCACCGTATCACATTTTTGATTGGTTTCAACTTGTAGAGGAATTTTTAGATGCTTTTGGAATCTATGATTACAATCAATTCTGTGAAGAATTTCAGACTTTGCTAATCAATGGTGATTCATCTTTAGAAGGCTTTTTGACACGAATCCATCATGTTCTTTGTAAATTTAATATTGATGACATGTCATTTGTATTAAATCTCCTCTATGATGCTTGCGTCCCTTTCATCCAGTCATATTCAATCACAAATGATGAAGCAATTACAAATCCTATCACTAAATTGCGAGAAGAATTTTGTTCTCATGATGAGAGGAATTCATCCGAAAATTTTGAACAAGAGAGATTCGATCTATCG
This sequence comes from Picea sitchensis, assembly GCA_010110895.2. NCBI lineage: Eukaryota > Viridiplantae > Streptophyta > Pinopsida > Pinales > Pinaceae > Picea > Picea sitchensis. The sequence continues at coordinate 17,472 of SNQJ01S0151352.1, forward strand.
AAAAATTTCTTACTAATAATCAAACTAGTTTTTCCTCAGAATCATTGTATTTTCCGTCCTCGACCATCGTGGAAGAAGATTCGATTCTGGGTCAAGGTGAATGTCCTCATTCTTGTAACGCATGCTCTAATCAATATTTAAATTCAGTTATTGAAGAACACTTAGATGACAAAAATCATCTTAAACATTCTAACACTCCTATGAAATTGATTAGAGATGAAGATATGCAATTGGAAGGAGAAACCTTAAACCTTCATCCTAAAATCGTACCTTATCAACATGAAAGATCATATGTTTTTCATGAAAGTTTGGTATTATCTATCATACGAGAGGCAAATCTAGATGATCATATTATGTTGAAGAATCTATCACCAAAATAAAGTGAAAGTTTTAAACAAAGTGAAGAGAAATGTCTTGAGAATACCATTGTTAAATATCATAGCTCAAGAGATTCTTTTCATGTTCTTATTTTTTATTCCTTTTACTCTTTATATCCTGATCTCTTCTTAGATTCTGGTGGACTTGATACTTTACCCACAACATCCTACTCTTTTTCACCACAATCATATCCTTTCGATATGCCAAGATTTAGTGAAATTAATTCCAAACATAGCATTTATAAAGTCAGATTTGATGCTCTTCATGGATGATTTTAGGGGCTAAATTTCGCTCATGGGCTAATTTTCCATGGTTTTTCCAAAAATGAGATTCGCTATTTTAAAAATGATTTGCCCAAGTTTTATAGGATAAAATTATTTTAACTTAAAAATCGCCATAATTTTATAAAAGATATATAAAATCCTTAGAAATTTGAATATTTGTACAAAAATATCGCCAAACATTTATAGTTGGCATATGAAGGATTAGTAATATTCGCCAAGGTTTCTACATTTTAAAATAAATTTCCATCCTTAAAATCATCCCTGATGCTCTTTCACTTTCGTCACTCACATGGGAAAAAAACATGTTGCGAGATGATTTTACACAGTTTATTTTTGAAAAAGACAATGCACTCTATTTTATGGAGATCAAACATTCTATGTTGAATATTTGTTCTTTGATTAGCTCGAATTTTAATGTTTATGCTTCACATTTTGAAATGATCAATCTCATCAAAGGAAGCATTCAAACCATTAATCTAGTTGATGTCATGAATCCTCTTATGATGTGTTCCCCTTTGATATATCCATTTCATCAAAGTCATAATTTCCATCCTAATTTTTATGACAGGATCTTAGAATGGCTTGAAGATTCGTATCTAAAAAATCTACATAATAAAGCTAAAATTGTTCTTACTTTATTTTTTCCTAAATATCTAGAAAGTAAGCATGACATATTTCCTTTAGATCCTCCATGTGAAGAAATTAAAGAACATTTGGAGAATTATCAGGAGGACGGGGCACTTCAGCCTTGGTTGATGGTTATGTCAGGTCCCCATAATATTGACAATTTTTCCAAACTTACTTACACTCTTCCATGCCATTATGACTTATATCATGACAAGATTGCAGAATGGTTGGAGGTTTCATACATTAATAAATTTCAAAAAAATGGTAAGGTTGTGCTTGCTTTGTTTTTAAAAGAATATATAGGTGAAATTTCCCCACTGACAAATGAAGGTTGTCTTATGCTAATCAACAGGTAAAATGTCAATCTGGTTGTACCCTGAGAAACCATCCATAAAAGAGAAAATTACGCTACCAACGTAATTATCAATAATCTGGTCGATGAAGGGCGTAGGGTAGTTTTCTTTCAAACAAGCCTTATTGAGATCCCTATAATAAACACAAACACGAATAATCCCTTGTTTCTTAGTGATCGTAACATTGTTTGAAACCCATTCTGTCAAGGGGACAGGATAAATGAAGCCAGATTTCAATAACTTTTCAACTTCTACCTTATTGATCGCGGTCTTTTTAGGGTGGACCGGGCGGAGTTTCTGTCGAACAGTTTTGACACCTGGGTAGGTTTTAATATCATGCACAATGATCAATGGATCTATCTCTAGCATCTCTTCATAGCTCCAAGAGAAGACATCGCGAAATTATTTAAATAAAGCGGTAAAAGAGACCACTTCCTCGAGTGAACAATTATCACCGAGGTTGTTGTTTTCCACGACACCTTCCTTTATCAAAATGTTGATAACGATCGTAGATGAAGTGTTGCCTAAATTCCCCTTAGAAAGAGTATCTTGTGTGAAGATGGGAGATTATGAAAAATCAACAACATCAGGAGGGAAGACAGAATGTATGTCTTCTTGAATTTCTTTGTGAGGTGGAAGAAAAGAGGATCGATGATGGCTATCATTCCAAGGTACGTCATCAATGCTAAGAATTTCCATTATAGATTCATCGGAAGGAAACATTTGTGAAATTTAGTCGAATGTAGATGTCAAGGAATTTAACCATGATGGCATCGAGTAATTGTCAAGTGCCAAGAGATGTTGGTCATCTGAGGAGGGAGATGAAAATTAGATAGCAGCGTATGAGGTTTTGGTTGGACTAAGTGTCATGGTGTCACCTAGTGCATCGAATTCCAATCGACTAGGTACAATCCAAGGGTCAGATGATTCCAAGGATTGGTAAACCATAGTCGAAATCATATTGATTGTGGAAACATGATGTGTGGTGGGTGGAAGTGGTGTAGGGAAGGTACCCATAAGGCTATAATATTTCAACAAGATGTTACAAAGGAAAAAATCTATATGGCCAAGGGTAAACCACAATAGATAGGTATGACTGTAGAAATCAACTCAATTCCAACATATTCTATATAAAATAATGTGCAATACATGAAAGAGGCCTACCTCGATCCAACGTTTGATGATTTTCCACCATTGAGAACTTTGACCCAAAGCTTTATACCTACAAGAAGTTCTCAACAAATAATCGAAACAAGTATATAGTGATGATATAAAATGGATTAGCATATCAGATAGCATAATCCATTAATAAACATTACAAACACGCCCATGGATAATAATCATATATTGGCAAGATACCAATAGGATGGGAAAGGAGTATTTATATTAATAATTGATTAGCAGAAGTGTCAACATTACAGACTTCCATGTCGACATGATTCAAAACCAAGAAACCAAGTTCCTTCCAACTTGGTCTCCACCACTTCAATCCTCCACCAAAGGCAAGCTCATGAGAAAGAGGCAAATAGGTCCTCTCAACAATAAGGGAAGAGCTTGGGGATTGAACACTGTGTTCAGACTTGAGGGACAAAGGGATGTAGACTCAATATGAAGTAATTTCTCCAAAGTAACTTTTCTCTCAAAGTTGAATGATTTCTCTCTCTTTTCCATAGTTCAAAATTGTTCTCTTATAGCCTCCAGAATGCAACTGAAGGGCCAAGTCATAAAATTTCTAGTATATGGAAGGCCAAGGATCAGAGATCTTCTATCGTGACATGGAAACCCAACCTCATTTTGTATTTTCTGGCACAAATCTTGATATACGTGAGCTGTAATGGAGCAACAAGCATATACACATATTGCATAGCAGTTAGGGAGCGTATATGTGGAAAATATATATTTTTAGCTCTCGATTCATCAAAAAGGGATGAAAATTCTGCATAGGGAAATGGAAAAAATCCCTCTATGAAGATAACAATAGTGAGGAAAATCTTTCTATAAGAGATGCCCCCTAATGTGTGAGATCAAAGGAGTATCTGCAATGACCGAAATACAAATAACCCAGAAGTGGAGTTGTAGAGAACCAGATAGATGAACTCAATTTCTCATTACATTATGTATTGTCTTTGCATACATGGATGCCAAGAATACAATGCAGATCCATGTGGAAAATATATCAAACAAGCGTTCATGGCCATGAATAGGAAAATACAAATGCGGTTATATGCCAAAAGTTGTCATAGTCATGAACAAGGCCCAGTGAAACCAGTCTCAAAAATCAATCTGAAGATATCTGTATACCATGGAGTACAATCTAATATCCCATGATCACTGAAGTCAAATAGGTACTGGTCCAATGAAATGGAAGAAACAACTCAAGAAAGCTGCGGCCACATAGTGATGTCTTCAAGTCTTCTACACTATCTTCCAATGGTGCAAGTCTACATCATGTGAATAAATGAGTGGAGGTCGAACACGATGAGACATCTTTTGATTACTGGTTGTTGAAGTATACCATTAACAAATGCGAGACAAACTACTGATAATGAAAGTAGGTATCAAGGCATTGAGTACATCTCTACAAATGTGAATAAAGGAGTTGGTGTCGAACACTTGAGAGATCCATTGATCAAGAGACATTGATGTATTCCCATATGTCAATGGTGAGAGAGCCTGCCACTAATGACTGCAAGCCTCAAGGTACTCATAAAACTCTAGGTACCATATACAGAATAAATGAGATAAAGTTGATGGAAAGAGTCATGTTGAAAGGAGAGCATTGAGGCATCTCTCATTAGTCAACATGAGGAACAAAGAAGAAGCTTCATGATTTGGTGGAGATCAAACGAAGAACATGTTCATGAAACAACTACCCTGTGTGTCTTTCGTGTGTGCCAAATGTAAGTGGTACATGAAAAGGACCCTCTGAATAGCATTCAATGATGAAAAACTGCTAACAAAGGTGAGGAAACCACCAATAAGGCTAATGGAATCCAAGACACTGCACGAATCCCAAAGTGTGAATAGATGTCTTGCCTTCGATTACAAGGGAAACCACCAAGTCAATAACCACTGATGAAATGTCGATTGTTGGGTTCAAGGTGACCTACCAATGATGAAATTATGGCCAAAGTGCATGATATGACCAAAGTATCATGTGATTCTGAGACAAACTGAGGGTATGGCCAACATGCAAAGTCAAGATTTATGAGGAGTGGCCGACATAGGTTGATAGAATTCCTTTGAACAAGAGCATGAGACATATGGTGGACTTTGGCAGCATGGACTCAATGATGTGACAATTAGATGTAGGAGGCATCAATAACATTATCTATAGGGACTGGAGGAGTAACCAGTCGGTAGAGAAAATTTTGTAGCGAGATCAACTTCCTAAGGCCATGCTAAACCCAAAATTATGATGACACAAGGACTCAGTAAATTTTTCCTTTGTTCAAAGGTGACATGACTACTGCCAATTACAATATAGTTTCCCTTCCTGCGTCGCAATAGATGGGTTCGTACCTAAGGCATAAAAAGCGGTAGTCGAAGGATAATGCAAAAAAAAAAAATGCATGATGGATTAGATACCTATCTTATATGCTATGTTATGAATATACATGCCCGAGGAGATGAACGACCAACCATGACATTGAAATCCGCAAGAAAACAGAGTCAAAACTACAAAAACCATCTTAAAACCATTCTTTAATTAGTCCATTACAAAAAACAATAGCCTAAAACTATATCAAGTGGGTAAAAAATGGATTTTAAATAGTAATAAAATCAAAATTTACTGTATCATTTTCATTTTTACCCAAATAGTGCAATTTGGACTAAAACACCTCCAGAATTCAAATGACGATTGCGGGAGAAATAGGCAACGGAATCACGCATCGTCTGGACCATGTAATGCTTCATCCCATCCTCTTCAAATTCATTGATTTACATTTTTTAGTTAGGTTCTATTATGTTAGCTTTTAAGGATGCAAATTGGGTTTTTCGTTATATGCATATTTCTATGAATAGGTCGCATATACGACTAGCTATACGCCCCTGTGTCAACCACAGGGTGCGTATATCAGGCCCTACCCACGACTATTTGTAAATAAACCGCGTATACGTCTGCAAATGGAAAAGAAGAAGATGTTTCTAACTCAAAAATGATTTGGTTTTTTGTAGGATGGTTTTAGAATGGAGAGAGTGAGAGCATGAGGAGGTAGATGCAGCAGTGGATCAAGATTCAGTGGCTCAAGTGTCTTTAAAAAGATGTGGTTTATACAATTTTTGGGCTCTCAAAAGAACGAGGGCCCAAGTGAGGTTGTTGGAAATGTTGGTGGGCTATTGGGATCCCTATAGCGAGAGATTTATCCTTGATGGACAACCATTAAGGATCGAAGTAGAGGAAATCTACCTCTTGACTAGAATTTCACGCCGAGGAGAGGTTTTGGACCTCAAGTCACGTGGGGGAGGGAGTGGGATGAAGGTCGAAGAATACATCGAGGCCCATTGTGTTGTAGGGACTCCCATGGTGGGAATTTAGATCCCTATCCGGGCTATAGGTAACCTCAGCCTGAAGATTATTGCACTCCTTCTTACCAGGATCATAGGATCGACCTCTTTGCATAAAGCATTGAGACCAATGATCAGGGGATCAAATTTTGCTCAATTTTCAAAGTGCTCGGAATGCGACGAAAACAGTGCCATTGCGTCCATCTCGTCTTCTTGATTCCGGCGATATATTTACTTTCGCAAATGGAGTCCGTATGGAGGAGATATCGTGATCTGTCCGCCAAGCCAAATAGGCAAAAAATTGGGATGCTGACAGTACCTGTCCGTATAGTCCGTACGACCACGTGGAGGGTCGTACCATCATGATGATGTGGCAGTTTGATGATGTGGCAATTGCTGGTTGGTTGTTTGTTGGCGAATACGGTGTTGACACATGTTCGTTTGGGCGAATAATATGAGGACACGTGGCCCAACCCGAGGGCACCACGTGTCGCTCATTCGTTGGTCATTATTTTCATATATAAAATTTTATTGGGAGTCCGTGGGGTTCGACCCCCGGACCTCCCCTCTTGTAAATCCTTTGTAACACTCCTCTAGCCAACATTCCTGCACATGTTCCTTGTTATATGTGTATTCGCAAATTTATTTAAACTTGTGTTTTGTATTGAATGGAGGGGGGTCGGGCCGGGGTTAATCCCCGACCCGTGGTTCCATTGTCAATACATGCGACCATGCCATAGTGCTAAACTCAAAGCCCGTGTAATGTATGCGCGGGAAAAATTATACGGATATAGCCGTGGACCTTTGATATATATATATATATATGTGGTTATAACATATGGCATATAGCCTTTGGTCGCGGGGGTTTGAATATATATTTTCCATATGACTCTAATCCGGGCGCGTGGGTGGTTATGCCCATTCCAAACCAACTTAACCACTTTTTAAAAGCGCGCGGTCCTATGGCGCCATGTGCCCAAGAGCCGAGGCGGTTAGGGGCTGGCGCGCCCTTAACCGTCCTACGGTTTGTACCGATGCACGGTTATGCATGAGACTGGGTTCTTTACGCTTAAATGAGCGTGTGTGCTAGGTTTGAATCACAAGGGTGAAATTTGTAGAACCAGAGACAACAAAGTTGAAGAGGGAGATTTCAAGAAGGCTATCTTCTTCATTTTTCGACCGATTGAGGTGCCGAAAGATCCCAGACAGGGGTTTTGGGACACTGCGAAGCCATTGGAGCAGTCGGGTTGTCATTTTGAGCATTGTAAGGCATGTTTTTGAGCACTTTGATCAATTTAATAATAATGATCCATTGGAAGTTGGACCAAGAGATGTAGCCCGGAGTGGGGTGAACTCCTTTATCAAGTTGTTGTGTTTATGTCTGATGTTCAATGTTTTTATGCTACTGTCTATGTGTATTTCTACATAAGTAAT
>SNQJ01S0151352.1:37738-52152 GCA_010110895.2 Picea sitchensis
TGTTGGTACATATTGATGAGTCATAGTTGATGACTACTTGACACATGATTGGTATATAACTGGTGCATGGTTGGTTGCACTTGCTTATGGTATAGGTTGGTGCATGGTTGATGCACTTGTTTATGGTACAGGTTGGTGCATGGTTGATGCACTTGTTTATGGTACAGGTTGATTACAGGTTGAGGTATAGGTTGATGCATGGTTCAAGTTTATTGGTACATGTTTATAGCGGTATATCTCATAATGATAGTGTGACCGTGGTTCCATCATTATACTTATACTTCATGGCGGTTAGACAGGGCAAGTATAGGTGGTAGTAGCCACTTTCTGGTTGTAGTCGGATAACATAGGGGGTTTTAGCCTCCTTTTGGTTGTAGCCAGAGAATTGGGGAGTTGGAGCTTCCCTCAGGTTGTAGCCTCAAAAACTAGGGGGTTGGAGCCTCCTTCCAGTTCCAGTTGGAGCAAGAAAACAAAGGAATTTGGTTCTTCCAATGAATGTAATTCTTCAAGACATATAAGAAAACGCATTCCGTGGTTTTCTCCCACTTTGGGTTTCCACGTAAAACATTGGTGTAATGTGTATGTGTGTGATTTTTCATCTCTTATTTCTCATTATTTGATAATAATTCTACATTGATATAACCCTTGGATTATTTGGTTAAAAATGATTATAATTTCTCTATCACTGATTCACCCCCTCTCTCAGTAATCCAATAGCTAGAACCATATAACAATGCATGGTCATCACTAGTTTGGTAGTTGTGAGTGCATGAGGAGGATCCTGAAATTGAGACCTCATCCTCCTCTAATATACTAGATCACCCACAAGGTCTCATGCTCCCTGTAGGGTGGTCTATGCCCACTTGGGAATCTATGGTGCCTCAACATCTACATGCTCATCATATTCTGAGTCATATTTAGAGATCAATTATGAACCATGATCTAAGTGAATAGACTCATCATCATCGATGTCTGGTGCATGAAGTAGTACAAAGGTATTTGGATGTGGCTACAATTGTTCATGCAAGGGAGTTTCCTCAAACTGAATATTGTTCTCAATGATGAGCCTCTCAGTAGAGGGTTCAAGTAACCTATAACCCTTCACACCATATAGATATCCCATAAATATGCACATGGTACTTTTTGGATCTAATGATTTCCTCTTTTTAGAGGGTACATGGGCCCATACATGTGATCCAAATATTTAGAAGTGGGTGACTTTCGGTACATGGGCCCATGCCTCATAGGGAGTCTTGTCTTTGAAAAATATGTAAGGAGATATGTTTTGATTGTGGTTGGAATAGTTAAGTATCTCAGACCAAATCTTGGGTGGTAGATATCTTGCATGAAACATGCAAGTGGCTATCTCCTTGAGGGATCATTTCTTCCTCTCAACTACTCCATTTTGTTGTGGAGTGTAAGTTATAGTGTGATACAGCTATATACCTGCCTTTGAACAAATATGTTGGACATGTTACCTCAGTTCACATATTCCCCCCATTGTCTATGTAGATGATTTTGATATTTCCCTTGGACTAAGTCTCTGCGTGTGCTTCAAAGTCTTTGAGATGCCAAAAAACCTCATACTTTTTCCTAAGAAAATACACCTATGTGTATCGTGGAAAATCATCAATAAATGTAAGAATGTAAATTTCTTTGTTGATGGACTGATGAGGAAATGGTCCCATCATATCATTGTGGATGATATCCAAAGGAGAAGAGGCCCTCCAGGCCTTCCCTTTCTCAAACTTCTCTTCAGGATGTTTTCCAAGAATGCATCCTTGACAAAATCCTTTCGAAAAGTGTATGTTGAGAAAGTCAGTGACCATATCCTATTTTCATATTTTTTACATGTATTTGAAGTTTAGATAGGTGAATCTCTCATGCCATAATCTACTAGTATCATCAAAATGCATCAACAGTAAAGCATAATTATATTTATAAATTAACCTACTAAGAGTATACAAATGAAATTGGTGGTTTAAATCACCAAAAATCATGGAGTTATCATGCATATCAAATATGGTTATATAATTAGGTTTGAAATCCACCCTATTTCTTGTACAAAAATGAATTATTTGATAAGCTGAGAGTATATTCATTGAGAGTTTTGGAACATGCAAACATTCTCAAAAATTCCTTTTTGGCGTTCTACTCTCTCTTGGCCAATGACCTCAGCTAGGGTATCATATCCCATGAGGATGGGAGGACCCGTGCATGAAGAAATAGAAGATAAAGCATTCTTTATTTCTTCCATATGGTGGTATGTGCATGAATCTAAGATCCATGCATTAGGAGAAGAGTTAATTGAAATTAGTGCATGAGAGTTACCTCATTTGGCTTGATCTTCCATCTTTTTCTTGGCATCTTCGGGAATGTTATCCTTGAGGTTTTTCTTCTAAAGAATCTATGCCATCTGATCAATTTTCTTCTTCATGGATGTAGAATCAATATCATAACTACGGTTGTAGTAACCACATTTGGTATTCCCTTTCTTTCCTTTTCTACCTGTGGAGCCTGAGGAGTCATCAAAGGGTTTGGAGTTCCCTTCCTTCCTTGGATCTACATGCTCCTTTCCCTTTCCTTTTTTCTTGGTCTTCGGATTACATGCGTTGCTACTTTCATGCACAACAAGTGCATGTGAATTGGGTCACTTGATTATCCCCATTTTTATGACCTTATCTTTCTCATGCATGAGGGATTCAATAAACTAATCCAATGTCGACATTTTCCAGTCCACTCCTAAAGTGAATCTGTTTGTATGAAATGATGAGACGAAAACAACATAATTTGGACCATAGTTTTCTAAGATAGAAATGATTAATTGATTTTTTTGAGGGGGTTTGTATATTCCACATTCCCTTAGATGAAGGAGGAGGGACTTCAAATTCGTAAAGAAGTCCTGGATGTTGTCAAAATTCCTTAGATCTAAGGAATTTTGCTCGACCTCGAGCATATGGCATCTCATTTTGTCCTATTTTCCAAATAGGTCCTCCAACTTTGTCTGAATCTCATTTGGTGTGGTATATGCTTCAATGTGAAGAAGAAGCTCGAGTGACATAGACACACAGAGGAGGCTGCAAGCCTCATATATGCAGTTGAGATACCTATTATTCTTAATAGTAGAGGTTGGATCGACCTCTATAACCATGGTAATTTGGTACAAGCCTCTGCATCTGAGTTGATATAGAATTTTTGGATTTCACTTGAAGTAGTTATGAGGCATGAGAAGTATTGCCAACAAATAATTCATCTTTTCTAACTTTATCTCCCTTCTGGACCTTCTAATAATATACCCATGTTCCTTGCTCCTAGAAACTTGTGGGTTCTGATACCATGTATAATTGTGGTGAAACCTGCACAAATAATCTAACTAACAACAATTTGTACAAATCTTGCAAATTGAGAAAAGGAGAGAAGAGATGGGAGAAAGAATCAATATAATTGTATTCACTATATTTCACACACAAAGTGTGAATAATTTACAATAGATATAGGTTACATGAGTAACTAATGTGCCATAGTAGTGATTTAGAGAGATGTGAACACCCACATACAAACTCTAGAGTGAAATGACACCTAGTCCTAGTTAACTAGCAATGCGATCATTAGTTAAATGGATAATCACTAGTGGAGTGAGGAGAGAATCATGCATGCACATGTGTGGTTCCTTCTTGGTGATGATACCTAGGTATGCATGCAACACTTATCGATAATACCGAGGTTTCAATGCAATACTCCACTCCACTATTCTAAATAATGTTTAACTAAATCAAGACTAAAGGGGATGTGGCACCCTCATCTAGAGAATATTCTCATCTAAGGAAGCATTCTCAACATTGGGCTATCAACCTTAGGAAAATAATTACCTAGGTGAGTGCGTAATATATCCAACATGTTTTACACCATTGACTTGAATAGTGTAACCTTATTCCCTCAAATAAATGTCCTATTTAAGTATCCCAAAATGCCTCTAAACATAATTCCATGTTTAGATATTAACAAAGAAATTCTTCCATATGATGATGTCTAAACTCAATATTTTTGTTCTTGATCTTGTATAACTTTGAAGATATTATATATTTATTTAGAATTTTCTTTTCATAATGCAACTTATTTTATTTTTGAATAATGTTTTTTCATTATGAATAGTGATTTAAAAATTGTAAGATCCTTATATTTTAATGTTGAATTTTTCTTTCACAATTAAGTTATTGAGGTATTGATTTGTGTCTTTGATGAACCTTGCATTTTTAACCAATATAATATTATAAAAGTGAAATTAAAAGATATATAAGATGACTATTTTGAGAATATAATAAAAACAACTTGAGAATACTACTTAATATTAAACATGTGTTGCATTGCAGCTTAGTCCCTTCCAAGTAATGAACTAAGATGCCATGCAACATTATTAAAATTTAAATTAGATAATAATATTTAAAATTAAAATTCCAGTATAATAATAGTAATAATAACAATAACAATAACAATAACAATAATCATCATCATCATCATCATCATCATCATCATCATCATCATCATCATCATCAAATTTTAAGGTCATGTCCAGAAACACCAAATTGGTGTATGAGATCCCCTTGTTTGTGGGATAAGGGATCCCCTCCGCCCAACAATTTGACTAGTAAAGTCTATGGAGGTATAAATACCCTACTCCCCTTTGGATTTGAACTTGTGACATCCTAGGAGGAAACACATGTTATTAACCATCAGGCTCGCTCGTCATGTATATTTTATAGGTTGTGGATCAACACTTACGACATGATTTCCAATTTTCAAAACAATGTTTAGCTGGTGGAAGCACCAATTGCTTGTATATTTTTCCAAAATGTTTTGACAGGGATTAAAATCATTAATTTTTTATCCAAGCATGGTTTCCAATACAAAATTATTAAAAAGGTTGGAAAATGGTAACAAGAGGTGGGTAATTATGGTATTGAGATATATTCAGAGCGTGAAAGATTTGTAGGGTTAGAATAATTTTAATTTTTAATGGAAAGACAAGTGAGTAGACTGGGTTTATGTCCTATTATAGCACAAGTTGTAGGTTGGGAAAATCCTAAACCAACCATGAAACAAGTGCTACAACTATGGGAATCCTACACCCAATGTCACCTCGATGTAGGTCCCACACTTCAAGGGTGACTAGGTCACTCTAGGGAGGTGATCTCAGTTACCCTAGGGGGATTGAGATGGAGATGGAAGGAAATGGAAAAGAAACCCCTATAGCTCATGTCTAGATTGAAATAAAGGTAGGGATATATTCCTTGCAATTCAAGTAATGTCTGCCCCACATGTATAGGGCTTTTTTGGATAAGTGTACCTTCCCAAGACACAAGAAAAAACACTTTGCAACAATATATGTTAGTTGGATCAGAAAGTTAATATTTATGTCCCTAATTTGTAGCAGTAGATAATAGTATATATCAGAAAATAAATGATACTAGAATTTATCAATAAGTGCTAGAGATCAAGTAGAAAATACAAGAGAAAGACTAGCTAAACTCAAGATGAAAAGCCAAAATTCTAGCACAAACGATAAGGTTGTTGTAAACACTTGTTTGCAGAAAATTATATCATCCTTATGGATGTAACATGCAATGTATTACAGAAAGAAAATCATCCATTTGAACCCCCTCAAACTTTTCCAAAAGGTGCGCTAGGACAATGAGAGTAAGTGTGAAAACTTTGAGCAAAAACAATGGTTGGTAAGAGAGTTATTAAAGCAAGTAAGTTACGGTTTCTGCAACCCTAATGGCTGAAGATACAATTTTATAATAGAATCAATAAGTATCAATTATATGAGGAAGCCCTAGTGGATATGAGGTTCCCAAGGCATAAGGAATACAATCCGCTTTGCATGAAGTAAAAATGATCAAAATTCACGTTTCCCAATATAATATTTTATTTCTCCAATGCAACAAGTCAATGACTAGTGCCTTTACTATTCGGTTAATGGAGTCACATCGAGCTTAGAGAAGCTACCACCTCGGGAGTGTAATCCCTTTTACTTCCCAAGGAAAGTTTCTCTAAGCTAGGGTTTAAGATAAGAGGGTGTATGCCCTTATACTTCTCTTAGCAAACCCTTAATCAATGAGATGAAGCAAGAAACAATGATGAAGGATATGGTGGGGGTGTATTCCATTATACTTCACACCTAGATCCTATCATAACACTACTTGAATTTAATAAAATGATAGCAAGAGATTAAAAACCATACCAAGATCAAGATAAATGCTAAGACAATTCACCACAAGATCTAGAAAGCAACATCGAAAGCTAGCGCTAGGCCTTCCTCCTTCAACCATTCATAAAATTATCCATAAGACAAGTGCACAAGAGATAAAAGAGATAAGGAGGCCAAAAATTTCATACCAAGGCCTCTCACAAGTGGAGAGTTATGTTTAAAATGAGATTTTATGATCTCTATTTATACAAAAATTAGCTAACATAGATTGTCCACAAAATAAGGAGTAAAACACAATATTAGGGGTCAACAACCCTAATATTTCCCCCTTAACAAAATAATATAAAACAATTCACTTAAAATTTCATCTTTTGCACAAATTAAACCCTAATCTAGAATGATGTCACCCCTTTAAGGGATGTTTTGCCACTTTGAGGAGATCATTGGTGTTGGAGAAGCATGGAAGGGCCTCCCAAGCCCATGTGTCAAGAATCTAGGTGATCTCATCATGGTGAAGACACTCTTCTCCTAAAAATGTCTACGTGCAAACAAGTGGCACCTCACCACCAATCTCTACAACCCAATATCATGACGTCATGCTCAAAAGTGGGACATTTTTCCCCTCCCAGGAAAATCGTTTGGAAATAAATGGGTGGGTTAGGTCCTCCAATTAATTATCAAGGCCATCCAAGTCATCTCTCTTTCATCTGGAATGCAGGCCCTTGGAATCCAACCTATGGGCTTGTAGCCCCATGGAATCCCAAGCTAGGCTTTTTCTCCCAAAACTATCCACCAGCTAGGTCCTGCAAAGACAAATGAACACACCCTCCAAGGGTCTCAAGTCATAACATCATGATAAGTGGATCCAATCAATAAATAAGCCATCTAAGCATGTGCATCAAATATTACTATATCAAACAATTAATAACTCAAAGACACTATGAGACTTGTCAAGCTTAAGTATGGGAGGGATGGCAAGGTGTCTTATTGGGTAGATCTTTCCCTAGGTCAAGGAGAGTTTCCAATAGGTCCCTCTTTAATCCATGTAAAGAGTATGAGGTGGATGGGGTCAAGACTCAATGGGAATAGGGATCATGACATACTAGGGTTCGTAGTGTCTCATTCATGGGTGCCTTTGTAGAGGGTTCGTGCTACCTTCGTCTGCAATGCATTTTTTCCAAGACCATCAATTTCATTTTATCTTTCTTTATTTATATTTTCTTTCATGATAGAAAAAGGAGAGATTGAAGGTCACTTCCCTGGTGTGGTGACCAGTTGGTGGAAATGTCACCCACAAATACCTAATGGAACTGATAAGGATGTCTTGTGATGAGACCCCCTTTCTCTCATCCATGCAACCGAGAGTCACTTCCCTAGTTTGGTGACCAAATATTCACAACGTCATACCACCAGATATCCATGGATGTGATAGGTCAGCTCGTGATGAGACCTCCTATCCTTCAACCTACCTTTCAAAAATTTCATTATTATATTGTGGGTCCCCTTTTATTCAAAGATAAGTGTTTCATTGCTTTCTTTGGTGATCCCTAGATGAATAATCTGAAAGGATTATGCAAGTCTTTTATCTTTTACCCAACAACAACCTCTCTGGGCCTTTAACCCTTCTTCCCATAGAAAGAGTGAGAACCCCTTCTTGGATCAATATACCCTAAAATACCAAAAGATAAGGAAATGGAGGGGAATAATGATGGAAAGTGGTAAGTATGGTTGGGAATGGTTCAATGAGTCATTTTGGTATTTCCTAGTAACAAACCCATTCCCATAGAAGACCACTTACTAGGGCACAATGTCAACCACCAAGGTGAAGCAAGGAAGAAGGCATAATTTCCAAGCAATCTAAGATACAACATAATCAAATGGCTTAGATATTGAAATGATGCTCACCATATTACTAACTTGTACCTCATGGAGCAAGGCCCACTACCTTGCGGAAGCGAACTGGTGTGGTGGATGCCATCTATAAACCTGTGACCATCTATGGTGGTGAGTGGGTTTTCCATATGTTCAAAGGGTACTTCCGGTCATGTACTTTCTCAGTACTCCATATATGCAGCTTGAGGGCCTCAAGACATCATCTCCTTAGTTATCCACAAAATGGGGATAACATTTGGCTCCTACTTGGGGAATATGCTCATTGTAGAGTGAATGAGAACCACAACATCTACCGGTAGACCTGTGCCTAGAAGGAAACATCAAACTGTCAAATGTAGGATGTCCTACTCATCCTTGTTCTCATATTATCATAATCTAAACCAACTAAGCTAGAAAAAGAAAATTTTGACATTTTTCAATGAAATTTTTAAGCTAAGCATGAAATCAATATGCAAGTAGAGAAAAATGAAAATGAGATGCATCTAAACTAATGTGAGAAATAAGGATGAAAATGCAGGAAATAAAAATGATATACCTACTTACCTAGGGCCTTGGGGACCTGAAGATCACGCATTGAATGATGTCAGGTGAAGTCATACAACCAATGCAACCATTTGATCACCTCATCAATGTATAACCATGTGTACTTAATCATATAATACATAAAAGATAAGTCAAGAACACAATAATCATGCGTATAAACACACATATAATCAATCATGAAATTAAACTCATGAATATGGGTGGGAGGGAGGAAATGTTGTTGTAAAGAGAAACCATCAGCCTGATTATCCCACCTGAAAGTGTAGCCACAAGAATGATCAATCCATATGTGAAGAGGGATACTATATGTAGACGAAGGCTCATATTTATCAATTCATAAAGACTCACTTATTATCAAGGCATGATAGGATATGAGAGATCATAAGAATACTACATGATCCCTCAGAGAAGAGGGGAAGAGGTAAGGAAACATCTCAGGTGTAGAAAAACACCGCCTCTTCCCTTGTGAATATTCATAGAAATATCCAAAATTAAAATACTTCTTCTTTGAAGAATGAACCTTTGACTACTTTGAGGTGGCCATGTAACACCCCAGGTTATGAATCCCCACATTAAATAATGTATTGCTACATTTCTGAGAGGTCAGAGTGCCCAAAATATTAGGAAAAGGCCAATGTTCCTAAGAAATGTAATGTTTTGATCATTATTAATAATAAATACATCATTAGCCTGCAGGGGTGTAGAACGATTGGCAAGTTCCAAGTAAATTCAAGGAAATATGTAAAGGAGGTGTCAAGTTTGATTCTCACCCCGATTTATCCAGAGGCATGCTTGCGGGCAATGCGATTCTCCCTAGGGGTTATAAGGCAACCGACAAGATTCGACCTTGTGTCACATGAGTACGATACTAGTGAAGACCCCCAAACCCTCAGGTCCAAGGTCTATGCAGGATCATTCTAATCTTCCCTTTGAGCCTGATTAACTCATTAGTTTCCCCTCGGGAAATACCCTTCACACACAACAGTGTATCCAAAGGTCCTTATGGGTTGAGCCCGCTTGAACAAACACTAGGCAGCAACTCAAATCTTCCGATCAAATAATATGATCACACCTTTCACGATTTCAAAACTTTGGATTTCATGACTTTGCTACTTCCCCTTTCGAGTTTCTTGACCCTTCAACTGTCGAAACCCAAAATGTTGATTCGCCGAAATTGTTATCGCGTCTCGTGATTTCAGGAATCTTGGAACAAAGAATCCTGATCCCTTGTCCTCAAAAATGCCGAAATGTCGAATCCTGACATGTTCCGCAAAGGCTGGCCCCACAATGGACTTCTCACTTCATCAGGATTTTGGACTTTTCTATTTCGCAAATCCAGATGCAAAGCTCCCGACTCTCTAACCTCTGAACCCCAAAATAGTCAACAAGGATTGACTCCACCTTTTTGACGAGGACACGCCACCTATCCACTCAACCACTTCCTGTCTTTGACGTAGACTCCTACCACTTGTCACTCTTTTGGGACTTTTGCTCCCAAAGTGATGTCTCCTCTGTCTCCCGACACCCGAAATGCCAAAATCCCAAAAATCTAATCCAATTCTTGTCGCAACTCACGACTTCGGGACTTTCATTTGACTGTGCTCAACTCCTTGGCATTAGGATCCCCGAAATGCGGAAATGATCTGACGGCTAGTGCAAATCAGGATCAATGGTCCACGTTGCTTCTATATCCTAGAGTGTAAATCTTGCTCGCCTGTAACCACCCTACAACTTCTCTAGATCATACAGTCTTTGTGATTTCAGGAATCCTCCATAGAGAATTCCGACCGCTCGTTGCTCCTTGATAACTCATGCGAAATAAACCAAGGTTCCTTCGCCTAGACTTGATTCCTGCAAAGCGACTTTGCTTCGTCTCCCCTTTGATTATATCAAAGGAACTAACCCTCCTAAGATTTTCTTTCAAACTCGAGTCTTCAAGAAGACTCCTACGTGCACTCCTTGCGACAACCTTCAAATACTTCTAGGTATTTGATTCTCCCGACTTTGTTCACTTTTCTGCAACAACTGTCCTTCAAATTTCCCCTTGGTTGATAAGTTACCATCTTTCAACTAGCCTGCACACACCTTGCATGGCTCATGTGTCTCACCTGCACTTCTGTGGGAATGAGAACAATGGTATCTCTCTCGAGCTTTCAGAGATAAACTATGAACCTCTATCAACGCACTCCTTGTGGATGATTTCACTGCGCTCCTTGCAGGAACTTCTCACTCAGGTTGAGAAACAATTGAAACTCATTCTCTCTCTCTCTCTCAAACTTCAAACATTCAACATGAAATCATACATTCACACAATCTTAAAGCACATGCATAACAGAGAGAATAAACAACCATAAGCATATCATTCAACATGTGTACATAGAAAGCATCATAACACCATGAATCTGAATCAAAGCTCTTTTCATTAATTCAAACTTCTATACATGGATTCTTCTCTACAACTTTCTGCTACAACTCTCTTCTTCTTCTCTATGCTCAATGATCTCTAATTGATAATGTTACAATGATACAATATTAGGGTGTCTATAGTTGGTTTTCCCTCCTATTCTCTAAACTGTCTAATCTGGAATTCAAATCTACCTACTTTCATTAACTATGCATAAATGCCTCCACCTACTACAGATGAGAGTGAATCGCTCATGATCTGTTTACAATATACAAGTGCGCTTCCTCTTAACTATTACATTAATGTTTCCAAACATTTCAAAAATGTGTATTAGTTCTTTTCAGCTGTCTTCTGCCTTCACGCTCGCTTGACGGCTTATGATGCTCGTGCATCACACTCCCTTGCTTGAAAATTTTCATGGACTCCTGTTCATGAGCTCTTGCATGGTCTATCCATGCTTCTGAATTTCTTCTTCATTTTCCCAGTTGGCATCTTCAATTGGATGTCCCTTCCATTTAACCAAGTATTCAAAATACTCTTTCCTCTTGGTCTTCCTGCTGATCCTCTTATCAAGTATACTTTCCATCTGTGGCTTTTCAGCTATAGGCATTTGTTTAGTCCACTAAACCTCTATTTTTTCACTATATTCTCCTACTTCTCCAGCTCTATAAGCATACAAATCTTCAATATTGAATATCGGTGAAATTCTGATCCCATTGGGTAATTCAATCTCATATGCGTTTGCCCCAAATTTCTTCAAGACCTTGCATGGTCCAATCTTCTTCATTTTCAGTTTTTTATACGTTCCCCTTGGGAACCTTTCTTTCCTTAGATGTGAAAGAATCACATCACCAACTTCAAACTGAATTTCTCACTTGTGTTGATCTGCTCTGCGCTTATACTCTTGATTTGAATTCTGCAATTGCTTCCTCACTTGGCTGTGAAGTTCCTTCATTGCTTCTGCAAAATCCTCTACACTAGCACTTCTAGTTTCATTTTGTTCTGAATCCTTCAATTCAAAAACTCCCCTTAGCTGCATTCCATATACAATTTGGAATGGACTCTTTCCTATGCTTCTATTGATCGAATCATTATAAGCAAATTCTGCTTGTGGCAGAATGTGATCCCACTGACTATGGTGTTCAGTCACTAGGATCCTTAGTAAATCTCCCAAGCTTTTGTTCATAAATTCTGTTTGCCCATCTATCTGAGGATGATAAGCTGAGCTAAATGAAAAACTTGTCCCTAGATTCTTCCATAAAGTCCTCCAGAAATGTCCTACAAACTTGATGTCTCGATCAGAAACAATACTCCTTGGAAAGTCGTGAAGTCTAACGACCTCTTTGAAAAACAGGTTCGCAATATGTGTTGCATCACTGGTTTTCTGGCATGGTATAAAATGTGCCATCTTTGAAAATCTGTCTACCACCACAAAGATTGAATCAAATCCTCTTTGCGTCCTTGGCAGCCCCAATATAAAATCCATGCTCATTGCATCCCACGGCCTCTCTGGTATGGGTAATGGCTGATACAACCCTCTGTTCTACTTTCTTCCTTTTTTGTGCTAAGAAATTCTACATCTGTCCACAAATATTTTGACATATGTTCTCATCCCTGGCCAAAAATATGAGCCATTCAACTTTGAGAATGTTTTTTCATGACTGAAATGTTCGGCCAATCCTCCACTATGTTTTTATTTCAGCAGATTTTCCCTCATGGAGCATTTTGGAATACATAATTGATTTCCCCTGAATAATAATCCATCCTAGATCATATATTTGATCCATTGGCTTTTGTCCCTGAGAATTGGACTCTCATATGCCTCATACGCCTCTTTGAAATCTATATCATCTCTATACATGTCCCTGAGGTTATCAAAACCCAAAGTTTTGACTCTAAATTCCTGCATAAGAACACATTTTCTTCTCAAAGCATCAACAACTTTGTTAGCAGTTCCAGAAATATGTTTAATTACAAAAGTAAAATTCTGCATGTATTCAACCCATTTTGCATGCTTTTGGTTCAAATTTTCCTATTGATTCACGGATTGTAAGGCATGATTATCACTGTACAAAAAAAACTCTTTTGGAACCAACTAATGTCTCCATTTCTTCAACGCTTGTATGACTGCATATAATTCTTTGTCATATGTTGAATATTTAATCTTTGCTTCATTCAGTTTCTCACTGAAGTATACGACCGGCCTGTCGTCTTGGCTCAAGACTTCTCCAATTGCAAATCCACTAGCGTCACACCTGACTTGAAACGTCTTACTGAAATTTGGCAACACCAGAATTGGTTGTTCAGTAATCCTCCTCTTCAGCAGGTTGAAACTTTTCTCTTCTTCTTCTATCCAGTGAAAATATTTATGTCTTTTCTTCATCGTGTCCATCATCAGTGTGTTAATTCCACTGAAATTTCTGATAAATTTCCTATAGAAACTAGCCAATCCATGAAAGCTTCTAACTTCAAATATACTCCTCAGCGATGGCCAATTCTTAATCACCTCCACTTTATCTGGATCCATTTTCAGCTTATCTGCAAAGATAACAAACCCCAAATAAATGAGCTCTGTCCTCATGAATGATGATTTATTCATATTTATCAACAACTTCTCTTGTTGTAGTCTCTTCATCACTGTAGCCAAATGCTTCAAGTGTTTTGTTTATGTCTTGCTGAAAATCAATATATCGTCAAGATATACGATGACAAATTTCCCTATGAAATCCTTCAGGACTTCATTCATTAGCTTCATGAAGGTACTAGGCGCATTTTTTAAGACAAATGGCATAACAAGCCATTCATACAGCCCTTCATTTGTCTTGAATGTTGTCTTCCATTCATCAACTTCTCTCCTACGAATTTGATGATATCCTCTTTTCAAATCAATTTTTGAAAAAAAATTTGCTCCACTCAAGCAATCCATCAAATCATCCATCCTTGGCAAAGGAAATCTATATCTGATGGTAATCTTGTTGATTTCCCTCAAGTCTGTACACATTCTCCAGCCTCCATCTTTCTTTGGGCTGAGCACTGTTGGAACAACGCATGGACTCAAGCTTTCTCTAACCAATCCTTTGTCCATTAAATCCTGGACTTGTCTTTTGACCTCTTCATTCTCCTCTGGCGTCAATCTGTACGCTACATTGTTTGGTAAACTAGCTCTAGGTATAAGATCAATGTGATGACTTATACTTCTGATCGGTGGCAACGAACGAAGTAGTTAGTCCACTATTATATTAGCAAACTTGTTAAGAACCAAATATCAATATAGCATAGAAAATCCTCAGAAAAAGTACTCAACGCCTTGAAAAAGAGAGAATTTCAGATAATAAGCCTCTTTGAGGGGGAAACCTCCTTTTACCC